>CANXYC010215455.1:0-10859 GCA_948193065.1 Aleurites moluccanus | reverse complement strand
AGATCATACACACATATATCTGAGACAACAAAATATCTCTATATATATATATATATATATATATATATATATATATATATATATATATATATATATATATAAACATAAGATTGTACGGGTCTTATGACTAGGACATCCCTTCCTAGTACAGGGTATCAATCAATACAATGTGCACAAGGCCAACAGTATGAACTCACTACCCTGTCAAAATGGCAGCTCTGTAAAATTACCTCGAAGTTAATAGAAGCGATAAATACATCAATAGGTACCATTTCAAAACAATGGCATCGACAATATCAATAACTCATTAGAAATCAATTGGATGAGCATAAAGTCAATAAGACATCAATAATAATCGATTAAACGATGACCAAAGGTCTAACGACCAAAAATGGGAACAAACATAATTTGGTCATTTACGGCCAAAATGTTGACGCAATTGGCATGCCATTGTCACTGGCGACAGTGGCATTCAAATGGTTAGCCTATGGAATTTTCGGCTTGGTTTTGGTGCAATATTGACATTGCCCCAATTATCAACAAACATAAACATGGAAAGCAATTTATAGTCAACAACCATAGCTCAATAATCTTCAACAATTGAATCAAATAGGCAAGGAAAAATAAGCCAAAAGCAAGAGCAAAACTAAGGCATTTTTGCACAATTAGGGTTCGGCCAAAATGGCCATTTTGCATATGGACTCCAATTGTCATTATAACAATTTAGGCATGTAATTTGATACATAAAATACTCATCTATCACTCCAAATCACCTAGCAAACTTGTCTTGCCACCAAATTCCTCAATTCCTTGTTATAGGCCAAAATCGACGACTTTTTCCGATCGAATTTTCTACAACAATGTGAACATCAATTAATCACCAATAAATGTCCAATTGACTTGTTCTATACTAATTTACACATCCTAACTCATTTAAACAAAATCCAAACTTACAACTTCACTTTAGGGTTTGGAAATTGGGAAAAAATGCTTAATACATCAATTAATGCAATCAAACCATTTACCCAATCCTACCAACATCTAATTAACCTAATTAAACCATAAAAACAAAAAAATGAACAAATCACCTAAAATACCCATTTGGCCAAAATTTCAAAGGTGGAGTTCTTGAATTTTTCTTGATTTGCTATGGTTGAATTTGATGGATAATGGATTATTTGGTGTTTATTTCAAGTTTCCAACAACTTTTCTTCACAAAATCATTAAAAATTTGAATTGGAATTGAAGGAAAAAACTCTCGGCTGAAGAAGAAATGAAATGGATAAAAATTTTCTAAGTCTTGCTTATATAGTGAGACAAAAATGATAAATTTCACTTTTAGTCCTCCAACTTTCCATAAATTGCTTTGGTCCTTTTTCTCTCGGTAATTCATTCTGATAATTTTGAAAATTGGAATTCAATGTGAATGTTTAAACTTCTTATTTTTATTATTACTATTTAATAAAAATATTTTCAGAGCTGTTCTGAAACTCAGACTATCAAATTTTCACTATTCCCCGAAAATTCCTTTTATTTACAGTTTTGTCATTGCTTACTTTATCAGTGTTTTTAAATATTTTTCTCATCTTTCTTTTTACTGTATTCCCATATGCATATACATTATCATTTACCCTCAATCCAAATTCAAAAATTCATCCGTTGATCGTACTGCTATTTTTACGGCAGCGATATCGGTACCGACGATTTCCGAAAAACTTTCTCGTTGCAGAGTTTCTAAAATTATCTTTAGCCATTTCAATAATTTTAAACTACATACTGAGAACTTTATTCAAGAAAACATGATATGCATTTATAGGGTATTACAATGATAACATTCAAATGGTAGGCCTACGGATGAAATCAATGGTAGGCCTATGAATTTGAACTAGGCATTTCATTAAATACTTGGTGGGCATTATTCAATAGCCATTTTGGCAAGATTTCAACATTGAAATTGCCCCAATATCAAACAACAAGTACAAAATGTAGGTTAATGAATAGGTATTTGGTTTCCAACAATAAGCAAGATACAAAGGATAAAATAGGCATAGGAAACCAAAGGAAAAACAAGGCAAAACACAGGCAAAAATGCCTTAATGGCATTCGGCCAAGATGGCCTTTTCAAGGTTGATTTCCAAACTTCAATTAAACACATTTGGCATAAGAAATGATTCATATTAAACTCACATAGCACTTCAAATTACTTGAATTGTACACTTTGCCACCAAAATCTTCAAAGTAGGAAAAAATGACAATTTTCCAATTCTTTGATCTCTACATCAATTCAATCGCATATAAACCATCTATTAGTCTCCAATTAATATATTCTAATCTCAATTAACATATAATAATACAAAATCAAAGATTTATTCTTCATAACTTTGAGTTAGGGTTTCCAAATTAGGGAAAACCTATCAAATGCATCAATTGATGCGATTAAGCACTAAACCCATTCTAATTGACATCTAAAACATATGAATCAAGCATTAAACCAAGAAAAACACATCATTACCTTGGATTGAAGAAGTTTCCGAAATCTTCATGCCACCATATCTTGAAATTGCTTGATTTTCCAAGCAAACCAATGATAGCAATCAAAGAATCAAAGGTTTGATTCAAGTTTTCTTTTGATTTCTCTTTGATTTTTCAAGAAAAATTGATGGAGAAATATGGATGGGAGCTCACAGCCAAATATGGAGGAAGAAGAAGAAATGGCCAAAAAAATCTATTAAAGCCAAAAAAATCTATTAAGGCATGCTTTTATATTAATCATTAATGGAAAATTCCATTTTAGTCCTTAAACTATCAAGTAATCATACTTTGGTAACATTTCCTTTTGTAATTTATTCTGACAATTCTGTTGAGAATTGGATTTCAAAGTGGGAATTCAAATAGCTTATTTTTATTTATAATTTATTATAAAAATAGTTTCAGAGCCATTCTGAAACTCAGATAGTCTATTTTTCACTATTCCCTCGAAGTTCCACTTATTTACGATTTTGCCATCACTTACTTTTTCAGTGTTCCTAAATATTTTTCACCTCTTTCGTTTTACCATAATTACACATATATTTATGTGATTCTTTACCCCCTGGTTTGACTCAGACATTCTTTAGTCAACCGGATTACTATTTCCCGAGCAGTGTTATTAACACCGACGTTTTCCAGGAAAGTAACTCATATGCATTATGATTATGTCTTAAAAATTATCTTTCTTTATTTCAGTATTTTTAGTCCAACAACTAGACATATTACTGTTCCATCATGGTAGCATTTTCTAGGGTATTACACTAAGTGCATGTTAGATGAACGATTCTCGATTGAAGAGAATGAGGTGATTGTTCTATCTAGTACAAGTACTTTAAAATGTTCATGGCCATTGGCTCTTCACTTGGGTCATACTAGTTCCGGAAAGGTCATCACCTCTGTTTATCTTCCTAGTTAGTATGAGTTACTAATGGAAGGGAAGCGATAAGTCACTATCCGCTTCACTGGGTGTCAGGATAAATATGTGGAAACTCATTTGTTGAGTGATCAAATAGTGACATGGGAGGACAATGATATGGAATTTCACTGTTAGATGATCATTCATTATCCATAATCATCTTTGTGCATATAGTCATTTGACTTAAGGTTGTGCATGTCACTTATATAGGCAGTTAAAGTTTGTTACTTCTTATATGATGGGGCTAGCCATACATCGATATATGACATATAGTGGCCTTACTAGTTGTATAGTAGGGCGTGTGATTGACTAAGATGAGATTCATTCCTCTGAGTGGATGAAGTTAAGATTCCATACTATCATATTCTTCTTGGTTTGAAATCCTTGGCCAAGGTATTGTCATCGAGAATGAAGTCATGATGTGGACATAACACCTCAGTTTGGCTGTACAATAACCTTAGTCGATCAATTGAGATCTTGAACGAAAGGATTGGAGTGCACGATAATTAAGATAAGTAGTTTCGTGGAATGTGGACTACCATCTGAACATTCATTTTCAGTTGGATAATCATGGCACCTATTACTAAGGATCAACCAAGATTTATGAGAACCGATCGAAAATAGGGATTCTCTTGATTGGTCGAGATGGTTTTCTCGGGATATTCTAAATAATATCATTTCTCATTGCCAATTGAACATGAACCTAGAAAGTCATACAAAATGATGCATTGCTTTTGGACTTAATTATCTTGGTCATAGAGATAATTGGTTAGAGTAGGTTATTAAATTAACGTAGTTGCTAGCATAACCGTTTGCTCAGTTCTGAAATATTGTGGTTCGATAATTTAATCCTAGTTTGCACGAGTTGTAAATGAAAATGATTGAACTATTATACTTGTCATTTATTTATGGTTGTAATACCCTAAAAATATACATAACAAGGTTTTGTGAAATAAGTGCTCAGTATATGGATTAAAATTATAGAAATGGCTAAGGATAATTTTAAAAACTGAGTTAGAGCGAAAATGAGAAAATTTTTCGAAAATCATCGGTATCGATATCGCTACCGTAAAAATAGCAGTGCAATTGACGGATGAATTTCTGATTTTGGCAAGAGGGTAAATGATAATGTATATTCATGTGTGAATACAGTAAAAAAAATATGAGAAAATGTTTAAGAACACTGATAAAGTAAGCGATGGCAAAACTGTAAATAAAAGATATTTTCAGTGAATAGTGAATTTCGACAATCTGAGTTTTAAAACGACTCTTAAAATATTTTTATTAAATAGTATTAATAAAAATAATATGTTTGAATATTCACTTTGAATTATGATTCCCGACGGAATTGTCAGAATGAATTACCGAGCGAAAAAGGACCAAATGCAAATTTTTAAAAATTGGAGGACCAAAGTGTAATTTGCCAATTTTTGCCTTATTATATAAGCATAAATTTGGCCAAATTTTTTGTCATTTCTCTTTTCCACTGGCGAGCATTTCTTTTCCATTTCAAATGATTTTTGTTCCAAATTTGTGAAGCAAATGTGTAGAAAATCATAAACTAAAACCATACAAACATTATTCCATCAATTTTAGCAATAGAAAATCAATAAAAATTCAAGAACAAAGCAAAAGAATTTTTGTCCATTTTGAGGTATTTTGTGAAAATTGTTTATTTGTTTGATTTTATGGTCTAAATAGGTTAATTAAATGATATTAGGATTGGGTAAATGGTTTAATTGCATCAATTGATACATTAAATAATTTTCCCTAATTTTCTAACCCTAAATTGAAGTTGTGAGTTTTGGAATTGAGTATATGGATTAGGATGTGTAAATTGGCTTTAGAATAAGTCAATTGGGTATTAATCGATATTTAATTGATGTTCGTTTCGTTGTAGAAAATTCGTTCGGAGAAAATCACCGATTTTGGCCTAAACCGAGGTTTTGTGGAATTCGGTAGCAAATCGAGTTTGCTAGGTGATTTGGAGTAATAGGTGAGTCTTCTATGCATCAATTATCATGCCTAAATTGATAAAACGTCACTTGGAATTCATATGTGAAAAATGCATTTTGGCCGAACCTTAATAGGCATGATTTGCTTGATTTTGTGCTTGGCTTTTGGATTTGTTTTCCATTCCTATTTGATGCCTTTGTTGAAGATTATTGAGTTATTTTTGTTGCCTATGGAATTGCTTTCATGTGTATGTTTATTGATAATTGGGGCAATGTTAATATTGCACCGAAATCATGCCGAAAAATCCGTAGGCCAACCATTTGAATGCAACCGTCGTCAGCGACAATGGTATGCCAATTGCGTCAACTTTTTGGCCTCAAATGACCAAAATATGTTTGTTCCTATTTTTTATCATTAGGCCTTTGGTCATCGTTTAATCGATAATTATTAATGTTTTATTGACTTTATGCTCATCCAATTGATTTTCTGATAAGTTATTGATATTGTCGATACCATTGTTTTGAAATGGTATCTATTGATGTGTTTATCGCTTCTATTGACTCCGAGATGATTTGACAAAGCTGCCGTTCCGACAGGGTAGTGAGTTCATGCTGTCAGCCTTGTATACATTTTATTGATTGATACCCTGTACTAGGAAAGGATGTCCTAGTCATAAGGCCCATATAGTCTTATGTTTATACATATATATATATAATGATTTGTGCTTGACACATTTCTATGCGTTTCATTGCTTTATATCTGTCATTTTCATCTTGTCCATGTGATATATGCTTTATTGTTATGATTGTTTACTTATAGTCATATTTTGTATTTGATTCTGTATTACAGACATTCTAGGCAGTTTGATCCATTATTTCATCTGCTTACTCCTTATTGATATTCCATTATCTATTATTTGTCGATGCATATTACATTCACTGAGTATCATATATACTCACCCTCTCACTGTTCACCCTCTCACTGTTTACCCTCTCAGGTGTAGAGTAGGAGGCAGATATCCCAGCTCTTTTGGCTCTCTGTGGATTCTCCAGATCTTGTATCAATGTAATATTATGAACACTGTATTATTTTTGAATGTTCATATCCTAACTGCTCCATGGGTGTATGGTATAGTTAGAGTATGAACATTGTATGTATGTGAATATTGGAGATTATTAATGATATGATATAGAAGTTTTAGAAAGTTTCAGAATGAATGAATGAGTGACAGAATGAATAGATTTATGTGAGTGATTGGACATATATATTCTATTATGTGATAGATTATGGGTTTCCGCTGCAATATTGGTTATAGTTATATTTCCACTGTAATATTGTGAATGATTGCATAGTATGATATTGATGGGTTCTACAGATGCCGGTTGCCTCGACATCTCCCGCACCCTAGGACCGTCGCGATCCGGAAATGGGTCGTGACAATGGTGCATTTGGTTGAATTGGTTGATGGATCTAATCCATTTATTTATGCCTAACCTACAGTTAATGGAGGAAATAGGCTTTAGGGTATTTGGTTAATAGGCTTTCTTATGTAATGGGCCTCATCCACTAAAGGGCAAGAAAGAAAATTTTGCAAAATTAGTGGAGGTACAGAGATTCTCCACTAACTCCATTTAATTAACCAATAGAAAGTCCTAATGATGTTTTAAACTAATTAATTATAGTTTGTCCTAATCTAGCCATACAAGCCATCATTAAGTTAATGGTGCTAAGTCAAGTCACATCAATCATTTCTTGTCTTTCACTATCTCCTTTATGTAGAGATTAGAAGTGTTTTAAATACATGGACGACCAACACTTTTTGCTTCATGGTTTTGGAGAGCAAATTGTTTTGTTTCTCTAAACTTTAGCATTTCTTCAAGAGCTAAAAAGTTTAGAAAAATATCTCTTCTTCTTCGTCTTTTCTCTTAGGTTTTCCTTTGCATGTTGCTAGATAAGGAAGAGTTACCTTTGCATGTTGATTAAGACTTACAAGGTAAGGTAATAGCACCATATAATACTTGTTGACCTCTCTTTACCTTTGCTTATGGAATCCTTGGTGGATTGGGCTTGACAAGAGAACCACATAAAAAGAAAACCTAAGCTTGAGGAGGATTTCAAGTTCAAAGGTAAGCACTTGTGTATAAGCTAGAGGTATAACACTTGGTGTGCTTATAAAGGCTTGGTAGTCTTAGTTTGGATACTTCAAAAGATAACTCTTTGCCATTATGTTTGATTTGTCTATCTATGAGGTATTTTAACTATTAAATGATAATTGATCCTTGTTTTATGCTTTAAGTGAACTTATGTCACGACTTATTTCTCAATCGCGACGGTCCTAGGATGAGGGAGATGGCAATGGCGGCCGACACCCATAGAACCTAGTATCACATGTATAATCTATAACCATCAATTAATTATTCATTTTACTTAGTTACCATTTAATCTGTCATTCTGTAATTCTTTCTGTAATCTAGTGCGGATAGCTGTTACAATCATTATAACATATCATATTATCATCATGTACCATAAAACATCATCATATACATATACATGTTCATATCCTAACTAACCCATACATACCCCATGGAGCAGCTAGAATACGAACACCAAAATACAGTGTATATAATATTTACATTAATTGACAGTAAGCAGAAATCCTCGGATGTCTGAAGATGGGATTCTGCAAACTACTCCTCTCCTGAAATGGTTAAACAAAAAAAAGGGGTGAGTATATAAGATACTCAGTGAATCTATATGCATCGCAATTCAAATAGGATAGATTAATGATACACAGTAATAAAAGAACAATGGAAATAATATCAGTTATATTGGGTTACAAAATCAATATCAGAAACTAACAGGAATATCAATGGCATGGAATCATATGGTAAGATAGATATAGGGGCCTAAAACACGTAGACTATGTGTAATCACACAGTCAATCTCATTTCAAGTAACATAAGACTGATCAGGTCTTATGGCCATGACCAATAACCCTTCCCAACTAGGGCATCAATATCAATGTGCATATTGCCGACAGTATGTACCCACTACCCTGTCGGAGCAGCATCAAACCACATTTAAGTCAATATAAGAATGAAACATATTAATGGATACTATTATGCAACAATAGTATCACCAATATCAATAATCACAATATCGCTCAATCCAAGTATTAATTCAATCAGTGGCATTGCAATATATAATATACATTCAATGATAATTAGTTTGGTAAACAATAAAGGTATGGAACAAAGATTGGCTCGGCAAAGGAAATCGGTAGGTCAATTAGCATGCCAATGTCACTAGCTACGATGGCATTCAAATGGTAGGCCTATGGAGGAAAAATGTGATAGGCCTATGAAATTACAACTAGGCAATTCATCAAACACATGGTGGACACAAAAGGGCAAGCCATTAGGTTAGGGTTTGGTGCAAAGTTAGCATGCCCAATTCATACAACAACAAGCTCACTTTGTCAACAACACAATAGACAACAAAAATATAATATTAAACAACATTAAAGGCATCAAATTGGCTACGGAATTCAAAAGAAAAACAATCAAAATCACAGGAAATGAATAGTAACAAAGGGTTCGGCCAAAGGTGGGGTTTTACACAAGGTTTCCAATTTCAATTCTAAAGCAATAGACATGTTAAATGATGCATATAGAACTCACCTAAGGTTTCCAATTGCTTTAAAAATTTGATTTCCACGCAAAATCTTTAAAGGAGGCAATAGGCACAACTTGTGCAACCTTTATTTTCTACACCAAAATACCCATCAATTAATCATCTAATAGCCTCCAATTAACATATTATAAGCTTAAACAACACAAACTAACACTAATTAATCAAGCTCAATCGTACAACTTCAATTAAGGTTAGCAAATGAGGGATTTCTATCCAAATACATCAATTGATGCAATTTAACCTAAAACTCATTCAATTCATCATCTAATTTATCCAAATAAACCATAAAATTAAACAAATCAATCCCTTACTTCAAATGGATGAAGGAGCCAAAATTTCCCTTCAATCTTTTCTTGGTTTCCATTGTGATTACAAGCAAATTAATGATGGCAAATGAAAAAACCAAGCAAAATTCCAAGTTTTCTATGAATTTTTCTTAAGGAATTTGGTTGGAAATGAAGAAGAATGCAGGAAGAAGTGAAGAGAGGAGGTTCGGCCACTTGAAGAAGAAAGGAAGAAGATGGCAAAAATTTGTCTAAGTGTTGCTTTTATATTAAGTCATAATGGCAAATAATATTTTAATCCTTAAACTTCTAAGTAATTATAATTTGACCCCAACTTTTTCTGTAATTTATTCTGACAATTCTGTCGGGATTTAGATTTCAAAGTTGGGAATCAAAAGAATTATTTTAATTTATACTTATTTATAAAAATAGATTCAGAACTCTGAAACTCAGATGAACCAATTTCCACTATTCATCTCAAAATTCTTTTTATTTACGATTTTGTCATTACTTACTTTTTCAGTATTATTAAATATTTTTCACCTCTTTTTTTTTTATCAAAATTACACATGTATTTATGTGATATTTTATCCCCTGGTCAGAATCAGAAATTTATTTTTTGACCGGATAGTTAATTTATCGGCAGTGTTCCCGACACCGATAATTTCTGAAAAAGTAATTTATTCTCTTTCTAACCGTGTCTCTAAAATTATTTCTCATTATTTCAATACTTTTAAACCATATACTGAGAATTAATTTATGCATATAAATTATGACTTTTTAGGGTATTATAACTTACATGTTATTCAAATTTTAAAATTTCGCTTATGCCATTATGAATAGTATTTCTATCTCCATTTTAGATTAAATTTTTATATAAGGTAAATGACGTTTGTACTATTCAATTTATTCAAATTTGATTGGTTCTTTCATAAATAGCAAAGATAGTGTTATATAAATTAAGAGCATAAAAAGAGTTGCTTAATATAAATTAAAAGCAAATTAAATTTTAAGATTTTAACTGATTTATGATAAAATGTTCTTAAATTAGGGCATATATCAAAAATATATATATATAATTAAGGTAATTTTTTTTTTAAATGGGGTATAATTACAAAAAAAATATATATATATAAAGTTTAAGGTAAATTTATTCAATGTCCTAATAAAATTTATTCGTGTTTATTTTTTTTACCTTTTGGATATAATTGCAATAATATTTTAAATTGGGATATGATTATATATTTTTTTGAAAATAAAGTATAATTGCAAAAATACAAATATAAAATAAAAGTGTTCATTATTACTAAAATTATAATTAAAAAATTAATCTATTTGTATAAGAAGTCATATATATATATATATATATATATATATATATATATATATATATATATATATATATATATATATATATTTTTTTTTTATATTTTTTTTTTTATATATTTTTTTTTAGTTTATGATTGATGTATATATTTTTT
>CANXYC010215425.1:0-19852 GCA_948193065.1 Aleurites moluccanus | reverse complement strand
TTTTCTCCATCAAATTGCTTGAATACAAGTTTCCTTCCATCTTTCTTCATCACTCTTCTTCCTTCTTCACTTCTCTAGCTATTTTTGGTTGAATTCTTTGGAAAGGTTAGGAAAATATTTTTGGTGGTTTTCTTCTATATGTGGTTCATCCACTTCCTTTCTTAATAGCTATTCTCCTCCTCTTTTTCCATACACCAAAAGCCAACTTAAAAGAAATGAAAAATTCTAGATTTTGCCACATGTTTCATTCCTATTAACATAAGAGAAAAATCACTAAATAATAATAATAATAAAATAATTTTCCTATCAATTATTCATCTCCTCCACCATAATGGCCGGCCACCTTGGCTAATTTCTAGAAATGGTGGGTCCCACAACTTTGTTTAATTGCACTTTTGGCCCAAATTTTTTTTATTTGCATTTTTTACCCCAAAACTTTCTGTAATTTATTATGTCTATTATGTTTAGATTCAACCTCAAGTGTGGAGAGTGAAATACCTTATTTTAAGTTTTTTTTATCATTTAAAAATAGTTCTGGGTCATTTCTGGATCCCAGACAGTGGATTTCCATAATTGCCTCCAAAGTTGCCTTTATTTACAATTTTGCTATTACTCTTATTTTCAGTGTTCTAAAATATTTTTCAACTCTTTATTTTCACCATAATTTCACATAAAATTAGCTTATTTCATCCTCCTAAGTCTGGGCCATAAATTCTTAAATTAGCCGGACTGCTATTTTTTCGGCAGTGTTTTCGACACCAATAATTTCCAGAAAAGTTCTGCATTTGCTTTCTAACCGTGTCTCTAAAATTATTTTCCATTATTTCAATGCTTTTAAACTATAAATTGAGAATCAATTCATGCATACAAGATGGGGCTTCCTAGAGTATTACAAATAGTATCTAAATGGAAATTAATTGGATATGTAGAGTCAAGAATAAATAAGAGACTGTGATGGGTACCATAAGAGATAAGGCAAAGAATCAAGGATAAAGGAAATGAGAATTATACAAGTCATAAGCTAAGGTGAGTAATGTATACATTATTATGCATATCCATGTTTCGATTTGTTGATCCAATGAACATGTTTCCTTCCTAGTTAAATGCCACTTTACTATTATTGATCATCCTTTGATCTTCCTAAAGATTGAAATTATTCATATTCATTGATTGTTATTGATATTGAAATGGCTATTGTGCTTGATTGACCATGTGCCAAAATGTTTCCAAAAGTAAGCACACCAAATGTTTAGCCATATTCCTTGATGTTTATTGTTGATAACTACCCTTGAATCAAGTAAAGAAATCGATACATGATTAATGAAATGCATTGACATTGATTGACAAGTAAGCCCATGTGTATCGATCGAAAGCCATTGTATCGTAATGTTCCTAATGAATACTTGATATTATTATTGATTTCCATTGGCCTATTTTACATGTGGATTTGACAGAGCTGCCTCTTTGATGGGGTAGTGGGTACATGCAGTAGACATTGTGCACAATGACTTATATACAGTGTTTACCCTTGCTAGGAAGGGACTTTTCCTAGCCGTGAGGTCTGACCCGCCTTACGTAATTTACAAGCGAAAGCTAATGTTACATGTGATATGTGTTCATGGCCCTTTATCTGTCTTATCTACATGATACGAGTATTGTTTACTTGTTCATTGATTCCAAACTTATTTCTTATTATTTACTATTGATGTCCATTCTTTCATCAATCATTGTTTATCATTGATATGACTGTTACCTGTTCCAAACTCCCAAAGATATTTGGTGTGCAAATTAATTAACCTTGATATGTAAATTTGATATATTGATATCCATTCATTGTATTTATTGATACTTGACTACCATTGATATCCTTTGTTATCATATGCTTATATCGCCTGTTTAATGATGTATACATGCTCACTGAGTATTTTTATACTCACCATATAGTGGTTTATAATTTTTACAGGAATGACATAGAGAAGGCTGACTCCAAGTCAATTTCTTTTCTGACTTGGGATGTCAAGTACATCGAGGTAGAATTTTATTTTCTAAAGGTCATAAGTGTCAACTCATAGAGCTCCATGGTACTGAGTGTAATTAGGTGATTAAGTACTATAATGATATATGAACATTAAAATAATTGACATTTCAGTGGCATTCAAAATGTAATGTGTAATGCTTAATGTTTGATAATGACAATGATAGTGAAGTAATAAAAACAGTGATACTGAAAATGCTAAAATGAAATTCACATGTTTTGAAAAAGATTTAGAAGTGCCATGTATGTCTATTGAATTGTGAAGTTGAGGGTATAATGAAGACAAATTATTGAGAGTGTAAAAATAATTCTTGTGTAGGCTGTGTAATTTTTAAAAGACCCAATTTTGGGTCAGAAATAATATTAAAATTACAAAGGAAACTCTAGCAAAATTTCTGTAAAATTAATAAGTAATAAATGAAATTCAAGCATTAATAAATGATTTAAGAATGAATGAATGATAATTGGATTGTTAGTGGATTCTACGGGTTTCCAGTGACCTTAGGTCTACCTGTGCCCTAGAACCGTCGAGTCTCAAAAATGGGACGTGACAGAGGTGGTATCAGAGCTAAAGGTTTAGAATATGTGTCATTGTAATACCCTACAAATGCATAACATGTTTTTGTGAATAAAGTTCCTAGTATGTGGTTTGAAATTATCGAAATGACTAAAGATAATTGTAATACCCTAGAAATGCATAACAGATTTTAGTGAATAAAATTCTCAGTATATAGATTAAAATCATCGAAATGACCATTGATAATTTTAAAAAACCAGTTAGAGCGAAAACAAGAAATTTTTTCGAAAATCATCGGTATTGATATCGCTGCCGTAAAAATAGCGATACGGTCGACGAATAAATTTCTAAATCTGAATTAATGGTAAATAATAATATATATTCATGTGTGAATACAGTAAAAAGAAAAATGAGAAAATATTAAAGAACACTGCTAAAACGAGCAAAAGGGTACTTTCTGTGAATAGTAAAAATTTGACAGTCCGAGTTTTAGAACAACTCTAAAACTATTTTTACTAATTAATATTAATAAAAATATGATGTTGAAACAAACTTTGAATTCTAATTCCCGACGGAATTGTCAAAATAATTTACCGAGCGAAAAAGGACCAAAAGTAAATTTTGGAAAATTGGAGGACTAAAGTATACTTTACCTATTTTGTCCTACTATATAAAGGACACTTAGAACAAATTTTTGCCATTTTCCTCTCTTTTTCCCGTGACCATTTTTCTTTCTTCTTTTTGATTTTCTTAGCTTGATTTGTAAAGGGAAATTGTTACAAACACTAAACTAAAACCATACAAACATTAAACAACCAAAATCAACCATAAAAAGTGAAGCGAAATTGAAGAACAATCAAGGGGAGCATTTTGGCCATCATAGGGTTTTGAGGTAAATTGATTGTTTGTTTGATTTTTTGGTTTAAATAGGTTAATTAGATGATAAAAGGATTGGGTAAATGGTTTAATTGCATCAATTGATGCATTAAAATTTTTTTCCCAATTTTCTAACCTAAATTTGAACTTGTGAGATTTCATTTTGGGTATATGGATTAGGATGTGTAAATTGGATTTAGAATAAGTTAATTTGGTATTAATCGATGTTTTATTGACATTCGTTTCTTTATAGAAAACTCATTCGGAAAAAATTATTGAATTTGGCTTAAATGGAGAAATTGAGGAATTGGGTAGCAAATTCATTGCATTTGGTGATTTGGAGTGTTAGGTGAGTCTATTATGCATCAATTTACTTGCCCTAATTGATAAAATGAAATTTAAAATCCATTTGTGGAAATTGAGTTATGGCCGAACCCTAATTTGAGCCATTTGCCTTGTTTTTGTTCATATTGTTGACTTGCTTTTCCATTGCCTATTTGATTCATTTGTTGAATATTATTCAGTTGTGGTTGTTGCCTATAAATTTTTTTTCATGTGCTTGTTCATTGATAATTGGGGCAAGGTCGATATTGCACCAAATTCATGCCGAAATTTTCGTAGGCCAACCATTTAAATGCCACTGTCGCCAGCGACAATGGCATGCTAATTGCGTCAACTTTTTGGCCGAAAATGACTAAATTATGTTTGTTTCCATTTTTGGTCGTTAGACCTTTGGTCATCATTTTATAGATTGTTATTGATGTTTTATTAATTTTATACTCATTAAATTGACTCTAATGAGTTATTGATACTTGATTTGCTATCGATTCTATTGATTGATTGATATTGAGTCTATTGAGCTAGAGGATGCCATTATTTCATCATGGTATTCACTGATATGTTGTTTCTTGATATTGATCTTTATACGTTATAACGGAGCTACTGATTCAACAGGGTAGTGGGGAAATACTGTCGACCTTGTGCACATTGTATTATTGGTACCCTAGCTAGGAAGGGTTATGGTCCTGGCCAAAGGACTTGATCAGTCTTATGATACAGATATTGATATACAAGAGACCTATAAGTTCACATATGGTCCATACGGATTACTGGAGATTATATAATATTATACAATCCATCCCTTTATCTGTTTTCCTTATTTTACCGATTCTATGATATTTATATTGGCCTATTTTGGCACTTCCTTTCATTATGTTCTGTGATTGCTTATATTGAGCTTTTGAAATCATTGGGATTTCCATTAACCATATATTTATCGGCGATGTATATAGATTCACTGAGTATCTTATATAGTCACCCTCTCATTACTTACTCATTTCAGCAGAGGAGTAGACTGCAGAATCCTGACGTCTGTCATCCGTGGATTTCTACTTCAGTCATTAATGTATATATTTATTTTACACTTTGATATTTTGATGTTCATAATCTAGCTGCTCTATGGGGTATGTAGGGGTTAGCTAGAAAATGAACAGTTGTATATATATATGATGATGATACTTGAGTTATATTATGAGATATGGCATGATATTATGACTGTTACAACCAATAACACTAAATGATAGAATGAATAGTAATTAAGAATAAATGGATAATTAATTGATGATTGTAGATTGCATTGTAGTGATTGATGGGTTTTACGAGTACCGGTGGCCATTGGCATCTCCCGTGCCCTAGGACTATCGTGGTCTGGAAAACCGGGTCGTGACAGAGGTGGTATCAAAGCTTTAGGTTACAGATACCAGAGTATAGGATTATAGATGAATAGTACCCAAATTACGGAGGAATAGTGACTAAGTACAAAATGGGGTAGAATTACGTATACCATGAAGCATAGGATTTTCTTTGATGTGTTTTGCTATTATCGTTTGTTATATGTTAATATTATGCATTTCTGTCATATTCTGAGTAAGTTATTATTTTTCTCGACAGATTACAGAGATGTTCGACGCTCAGGATAGAGATACCAGTGAGGCAGAGATTGCCTCTAATGAGTCCTTGGTGAAGGAGTTTTCAGTATCATAGTGTCCGTCTAGATCCCAACGGACTTCAGAGGATACAGATAGGGACGATGACCCTTGGAGAGTGGAGATGATGAGAGGACTGATGGAGTTACGGAGAGAAATGACTGATATGAGGCTGGAACGGCAGCAGGTACAACCACCACCCACTCTAGTAGTAGTGCCTCCACCTGTGATACCAGAGGCAGTTCGAATGTCACCGGCTTCTGTGCAGCTTGTGGGGGCTCAGAGGGAGCCAACTGTACAGGGAGGTCATGGAGTGATTAAGGAGGGTGGTGTATCGATGTTTAGCTTTCTGAAGCTAAACTTACCTGATTTTAGAGGAGATAGAGGTACTGATCCTGTAGATTTCTTGGAGGAGGTATAGAAGGTAGTGAGGAGGCTACCATGTTCAGAGTTGAGAGTTGTTGAGCTTGTTGGATTGTTACTGAAAGGTAAGGCATGGACCTGGTTTTCTAAGCATATGGAGACCAGGCTTTTTGGTGAGCACCCACCCTCATAGGCTGAGTTTCGGCAGGGTCTTATTGATGAGTTTATTACTGAGGGGGTGAAGACCCCGTAATCTGGTTAGATTTGAGTAGTTAGAGCAGGGAGACAGATCTGTTGAGGAGTATGCGGAGGAGTTTAGTAGGCTAAGTAGATATGCTACTCATATTGTACCTGTAGAGGCTGATTTGATCAGTAGGTTTTGGAGGGGTCTTCATGCTGCATTACATAATGCATTACTGGCTACTGAGTTTACTTCTCTGACAACAGTGATTGATAAGGCCACATAGATGGAAGAGAAGTATAAGAATTAGAGGGAAAATAGGGACCAAAAGAGGAAAGGAGGTCCAGGATCACACATTAGGAGGGGGGAGAGTAGCTCCCATCCTAGGCATGCAAAGTCAGTGCCTCGATTTGAGCAGAGATCATGAGTTAGTAGTCAGAGGAGGAGACTATAGAGTAGGGGACTGCCAGTGGTTCAGTTAGCACCTGCCTACTCACAGGGTTCTTCTAGACCAGTTACATAGGCACCCAACATTCCTATTTATGGGTTTTGTGGTCGGAGACATGGAGAGGAGTGTTGGAGACAGACTGGTGCTTGTTTGAGGTGTGGCCAACAGAGCCATTATGCTCACAGTTGTCCATTGAGGGCTGACCAGCAGCCATCTGTTATGGTTTCTCAACCACTGGGGCAGAGGAGTCAGATCATAGGCAGAGAGGCACCAAGAAGAGGACGAGGCAAGGGAGGATAGGCTCCCAATGGTAGTCAGGCTCCAGCTGGTAGAGGTCAGGGCAGAGTGTTTTCAGTCAACGCACATGAGGCTCAGAGATCAGAAAATGTTATCATAGGTACTATCTTGATTGAGAATGAGATAACATATGCTTTATTTGATTCGGGTTCTACTCACTCCTTTGTGTCACCACACTTTGCACATAAATTGAATAAGGAAAGGAGATTGTTAGATGTACCTTTGATGATTGCTACTTCTATGGGTGTGAGTGCTGATATGGATTTTTATTATCCTGATTGCATGATTGAGATTGATGATAACATCTTGTGTGCTAACTTGATTGAGTTTCCTGTACTAGAGTTAGATGTTATCTTAGGTATGGATTGTCTTGCTAGGCATCGGGTAGTTATCGATTGTTATCAGAAGAAGGTAAGGTTTCAGCTAAAGGGGTAGCTTGAGTTTGAGTTTCAGGGTGAGATACGGGAGTTCAAGGTTAACCTGATTTCTTTTATTTAGGCCAGGAGGATGATTGGGAAAGGCTGTTCAACCTATTTAATACATGTGATAAATGTACAAAAGTATTATGTACAGTTGGATCAGATACCGGTAGTTCAGGAGTTTCCTGATGTATTTCCTGAGGAGTTGCCAGGATTACCCCCATGATAAGGAGATTGAGTTTCATATTGAGGTGCATGCAGGCACTGACCCTATATCTATTCCACCATACAGAATGGCTCCAGTTGAACTGAAGGAATTGAAAGTACAGATATAGGAGCTATTGGATAGAGGGTTCATCAGACCAAGCAGTTCTCCTTGGGGTGCATCGATACTATTTGTAAAGAAGAAAGATGGCTCTTCGAGGATGTGTATAGATTATAGGCAGCTGAACAAAGTCACAGTAAAGAACAAGTATCCATTGCCTTAGATAGATGACTTGTTTGATCAGCTGCAGGGTGCCAGCCATTTTTTGAAGATTGATTTGAGGTCTAGGTATCACCAGTTGAGGATTAGGCAGGGTGATGTACCTAAGACTGCTTTCAGGACCCACTATGGACATTATGAGTGTTTGGCATTGCCATTCGGGTTGACCAATGCACCGGTTGCTTTCATAGATCTTATGAACAGGGTGTTCAGGTCATATTTGGATAACTTTGTCATTGTATTCATTGATGCCATACTTATATATTCTAGAAGTGAGGAGGAGCATGTGGAGCATCTGAGGATTATTTTGCAGACACTTCGGGAGCACCAACTATATGCTAAGCTATCTAAATGCCAGTTCTGGCTAATCGAAGTGTGTTTCCTTGGGTATGTGATATGCAAGGATGGTATTATGGTGGATCCTCAGAAGATAGAAGCAGTTGCTAATTAGCCCTAGCCTACCAGTGTTATAGAGGTTCGCAGTTTTCTGGGTATGGCTGGATATTATAGGAGGTTTGTGAAGGATTTCTCTCAGATTGCAGCTTCCATTCTTCTATTGGTATGGCTCCATTTGAAGCACTATATGGTAGGAAGTGAAGATCTCCAGTGTGTTGGGTGGAGCAAGGAGAGACGTAGCTAGAGGGGCCAGAGTTGATTAGAGAGACTATGGAGAAGGTTCCTATGATCAGAGATCGGATGGGGATTGAATTCAGTAGGCAAAAGAGTTATGCTGATCCGAAGAGGAAGGATGTACATTTTGCAGTTGGTGATCATGTCTTCCTTAAGGTTTCACCGATGAGGGGTGTTATGAGATTTGGGAAGAGGGGTAAGTTATCACCAAGGTTTATAGGCCCGTTTGAGATTCTTGAGAAGATTGGTAACGTGGCCTATAGATTTGCTCTTCCACCTAGTATAAGCCACGTACATCCAGTTTTCCATATCTCTATGCTGCAGAAGTGTGTGTATGATCCGTCACATATATTGGAGGTTCTGGATGTGAATCTTAGTGAAGACTTGTCATATGATGAGCTTCCAGTAGAGATTATTGATCGACAGGTCCGACCGCTACGGAATAAGGAGATCCCGATGGTAAAAGTGCTATGGAGGAACCAGACGATGGAGGAGTGCACTTGGGAGAGTGAGCAGGAGATGAGGAGCAGATATCCATTCCTGTTCCAGTAGTGAGGTATGTATCTATTTAAATTTGAGGACGAATTTAATTGAAGGGGGGAAGAATGTAATACCCTAGAAATGCATAACATGTTTTAGTGAATATAATTCTCAGTATATAGATTAAAATCATCGAAATGACCAATGATAATTTTAGAAAATCAGTTAGAGCGAAAACGAAAGAAAATTTCGGAAATCGTCGGTACCGATATCGCCGCCGTAAAAATAGCGATGCGGTTGACGGATGAATTTCTAAATTTGGATTGATGGTAAATGATAGTATATATTCATGTGTGAATACAGTAAGAAGAAAAATGAGAAATATTAAAGAACACTGCTAAAACGAGCAAAAGGGTACTTTCGATGAATAGTAAAAATTTGACAGTCCGAGTTTCAGAACGACTCAGAAACTATTTTTATTAATTAATATTAATAAAAATATGATGTTTAAACATTCACTTTGAATTCTAATTTCTGATGGAATTGTCAAAATAATTTACCGAGTAAAAAAGGACCAAAAGCAAATTTTAGAAAATTGGAGGACTAAAGTGTAATTTGCCCATTTTGTCCTACTATATGAAGGACACTTAGAACAAATTTCTGCCATTTTCCTCTCTTTTTCCTGGGACTAGTTTCCTTTCTTCTTTTTGATTTTCTTAGCTAGATTTGTGAAGGGAAATTGTTACAAACACTAAACTAAAACCATACAAACATTAAACAACCAAAATCAACCATAAAAAGTGAAGCAAAATTGAAGAACAATCAAGGGGAGCATTTCGGCCATCTTAGGGTTTTGAGGTAAATTGATTGTTTGTTTGATTTTTGGTTTAAATAGGTTAATTAGATGATAAAAGGATTGGTTAAATGGTTTAATTGCATCAATTGATGCAAATAAACAATTTTCTAATCTAAATTTGAAGTTGTGAGATCTGATTTTGAGTATATGAATTAGGATGTGTAAATTAGCTTTAGAATAAGTTAATTGGGTATTAATCGATGTTTGATTGACGTTCGTTTCGTTGTAGAAAATTCGTTCGGAGAAAATCATTAAATTTGGCCTAAACGGAGGAATTGAGGAATTGGGTAGCAAATTCATTGCATTTGGTGATTTGGAGTGTTAGGTGAGTCTACTATGCATCAATTTACTTGCCCAAATTGATAAAATGAAATTTGGAATCCATTTATGGAAATTGAGTCATGGCCGAACCCTAATTTGAGCCATTTGCCTTGTTTTTGTTCATATTGTTGACTTGCTTTTCCATTGCCTATTTGATTCATTTGATGAATATTATTGAGTTATGGTTGTTGCCTATAAATTGTTTTTCATGTGCTTGTTCATTGATAATTAGGGCAATGTTGATATTGCACCAAATTCATGCTGAAATTTTCGTAGGCCAACCATTTGAATGCCACCGTCGGCAGCGACAATGGCATGCCAATTGCGTCAACTTTTTGGCCGAAAATGACCAAATTATGTTTGTTTCCATTTTTGCTCGTTAGACCTTTGGTCATAATTTTATCGATTGTTATTGATGTTTTATTGATTTTATACTCATTAAATTGACTCTAATGAGTTATTAATACTTGATTTGCTATCGATTCTATTGATTGATTGATATTGAGTCTATTGAGCTGGAGGATGCGATTGTTTAATCATGGTATTCATTGATATGTTGTTTCTTGATATTAATCCTTATACGTCATAGCAGGGCTACCAATTCAACAATGTAGTGGGGAAATACTGTCGACCTTGTGCAAAATGTATTATTGGTATCCTAGCCAGGAAGGGTTATGGTCCTAGCCATAAAACCTGATCAGTCTTATGATACATATATTGATATACAGGAGACCTATATGTTCACATATGGTCCATACGGATTACTGGAGATTGTATAATGTCATACAATCCATCCCTTTATTTGTTTTCCTTATTTTACCGATTCTATGATATATTGGCCTATTTTGGCACTTCCTTTCATTATGTTCTGTGATTGCTTATATTGAGATTTTGAAATCATTGGGATTTCCATTAACCTTATATTTATTGGCGATGCATATAGATTCACTGAGTATCTTATATACTCACCCTCTCATTGTTTACCCATTTCAGCAGAGGAGTAGACT
The DNA here is from genome assembly GCA_948193065.1 of Aleurites moluccanus. Lineage (NCBI taxonomy): Eukaryota > Viridiplantae > Streptophyta > Magnoliopsida > Malpighiales > Euphorbiaceae > Aleurites > Aleurites moluccanus. The sequence continues at coordinate 8,953 of CANXYC010215425.1, read as the reverse complement.
ACAGAATCCCAACGTCTGTCATCCTTGGATTTCTGCTTCAGTCATTGATGTATATATTTATTTTGCACTTTGATATTTTGATGTTCATAATCTAGCTGCTCCATGGGGGTATGCAGGGGTTAGCTAGGAAATGAACAGTTGTATATATATATATATATATATATATATATATATGATGATGATACTTGAGATATATTATGAGATATGGCATGATATTATGACTGTTACAACCAATAACACTAAATGACATAATGAATTGTAATTACGAATAAATGGATAATTAATTGATGATTATAGATTGCATTGTAATGATTGATGGGTTTTACGAGTGCTAGTCACCATTGGCATCTTCCGTGTTCTAGGACCGTCTTGGTCCGGGAAACCGAGTCATGACAGAGGTGGTATCAGAGCTTTAGGTTACAGATACCAGAGTATAGGATTACATATGAATAGTATCCGAATTATGGAGGAATAGTGACTAAGTATAGAATGGTGTAGAATTAAGTATACCATGGAGCATAGGATTTCCTTTGATGTCTTTTGCTATTATCGTCTATTATATGCTAATATTCTGCGTTTCTGTCATATTCCGAGTAAGTTTTCATTTTTCTCGACAGATTATAGAGATGTCCAACGATCAAAATAGAGATACCCGTAAGGCAGAGATTGCCTCTAATGAGTCGTTGGTGAGGGAATTTTCAGTATCGGAGGGTCCATCTAGATCGCAACGGACTTCAGAGGATACATATATGGGCGATGACCCCTGGAGAGTGGAGATGATGAGAGGAGTGATGGAGTTACGGAGAAAGATGGTTGATATAAAGCAGGAACGGCAGCAGGTACAACCACTACCTGCTCCAGCAGTAGTGCCTCCACCTGTGGTACCAGAGGCAGTTCGAGTGGCATCGGCTCCTGTGTAGCATGTAGGGGCTCAGAGGGAGCCAGTTGTACTGGGAGGTCATGGAGTGATAGAGGAGGGTGGTGTATCTATGTTTAGCTTTCTGAAGCTAAACTTACCTGAGTTTAGAGGAGATAGAGGTACTGATCCTGTAGATTTCTTGGAGGAGGTAGAGAAGGTAGTGAGGAGGCTACCATGTTCAGAGTTGAGAGCTATTGAGCTTGTTGGATTGTTAAGTCAAGGACCTGGTTTTTTAGGCATATGGAGCCCAGGCTTTTTGGCGAGCACCCACCCTCATGGGCTGAGTTCCGGTAGGGTCTTATTGATGAGTTTATTACTGAGGGGGTGAAGTCTTGTAGTCTGGTTAGATTTGAGCAGTTAGAGCAGGGAGACAGATCTGTTGAGGACTATGCAGAGGAGTTTAGTAGACTGAGTAGATATGCTACTCATATTGTGCCTGCAGAGGCTGATTTGATCAGTAGGTTTTGGAAGGGTCTTCATGCTGCATTACATAATGCATTATTGGCTACTGAGTTTACTTCTCTGACGATAGTGATTGATAAGGCCATATAGATGGAAGAGAAGTATAAGACTGAGAGGGCAAAGAGGGACCAAAAGAGGAAAAGAGGTCCAGGATCACATATTAGGAGGGGGGAGAGCAGCTCCCATCCTAGGCATACAGAGCCAGTGCCTCGATTTGAGCAGATATCATCAGTTAGTAGTCAGAGAAGGAGACTACAAATTAGGGGACTGCCAGTGGTTCAGTCAACACCTGCCTACTCACAGGGTTCTTTGAGACCAGTTACACAGGCACCTAGCATTCCTATTTATGGGTTTTGTTGTCGGAGACATGGAAGGGAGTGTTGAAGACAGACTGGTGCTTGTTTGAGGTGTGGCCAAGAGGGCCATTGTACTCATAGTTGTCCATTGAGGGCTGACCAATAGCCATTTATTATGGTTTCTCAGCCAGTAGGGCAGAGGAGTTAGAGCATGGGCAGAGAGGCACCAGGCAGAGGATGAGGCAAGGAAGGACAGTCTCCCAGTGGTAGTCAGGCTCCAACTGGTAGGGGTCAAAGCAGAGTGTTTGCAGTCAACGCCCAAGAGGCTCAGAGATCAGACAATGTTGTCACAGGTACTATCTTGATTGAGAATGAGATAACAAATGCTTTATTTGATTCGGGTGCTACTCACTCTTTTGTGTCACCACACTTTGCACCTAAACTGAATAAGGAAATGAGATTGTTAGATGTACCTTTGATGATTGCTACTTTTATGGGTGTGAGTGTTGATGTGGATTTTTATTATCCTGATTGCATGATTGAGATTGATGATAACATCTTGCGTGTTGACTTGATTGAGTTGCCTGTACTAGAGTTAGATATTATCTTAGGTATGGATTGGCTTGCTAGGCATCGAGCAGTTATCGATTGTTATCGAAAGAAGGTTAGGTTTCATCCTAAGGGGCAGCCTGAGTTTGAGTTTCAGGGTGAGATACGGGAGTTCAAGGTTAACCTGATTTCTTCTATTCAAGCCAGGAGGATGATTGGGAAAGGATGTTCAGCCTATTAGCACATATGATAGATGTACAAAAGTCTTCTGTACAGTTGGATCAGATACTGGTAGTTAATGAGTTTCCTGATGCATTTCCTGAGGAGTTGCCAGGATTGCCCCCTGATAGGAAGATTGAGTTTCAGATTGAGGTGCATGCAGGCACTGACCCTATATCTATTCCACCATACAAAATGGATCCAGCTGAACTGAAGGAATTGAAAGTACAGTTACAGGAGCTATTAGATTGAGTGTTCATCAAACGAAGCAGTTCTCCTTAGGGTGCACCGGTACTGTTTGTGAGGAAGCAAGATGGCTCTTTGAGGATGTGTATAGATTTTAGGAAGTTGAACAAAGTCATAATGAAGAACAAGTAACCATTGCCTCGGATAGATGACTTGTTTGATTAGCTGCAGGGTGCCAGCCATTTTTCAAAGATTGATATGAGGTTTGGGTATCACCAATTGAGGATTAGGCAGGGTGATGTACCTAAGACTACTTTCAGGACCAGCTATGGACATTATTAGTTTTTGGCATTGCCATTCGGGTTGACCAATGCACCGGCTGCATTCATAGATCTCATGAACAGGGTGTTCAGATCATATTTTGATAAGTTTGTCATTGTATTCATTGATGTCATACTTATTTATTCTATGAGTGAGGAGGAGTATGTAGAGCATCTGAGGATTGTTTTGGAGACACTTCGGGAGCATCAGCTATATGCTAAGCTATCTAAATGCCAGTTCTGGCTAACCGAAGTATGTTTCCTTGGGCATGTGATATGCAAGGATGGTATTATGGTGGATCCTCAAAAGATAGAAGCAGTTGCTAATTGGCCCCAGCCTACCAGTGTTACAAAGGTTCGCAATTTTCTGGGTATGGCTGGATATTATAAGAGGTTTGTGAAGGATTTCTCTCGGATTGCAGCTTTCGTTCTTCTATTGGTATGGCTCCATTTGAAGCACTATATGGTAGAAAGTGTAGATGTCCAGTGTGTTGGGTGGAGCCAGAAGAGAAGCAGTTAGAGGGTCCAGAGTTGATTAGAGAGACTATGGAGAAGGTTCCTATGATCAGAGATCGAATGAGGACTGCCTTTAGTAGGCAGAAGATTTATGCTGATCTGAAGAGGAAGGATGTACATTTTGTAGTTGGTGATCATGTCTTCCTTAAGGTCTCACTAATGAGGGGTGTTATGAGATTTGAGAAGAGGGGTAAGTTATCACCAAGGTTTATAGGCCCGTTCGAGATTCTTGAGAAGATTGGCAACGTGGCCTATAGATTGGCTCTTCCACCTAGTATGAGCCACGTACATCCAGTTTTCCATATCTCTATGCCGCGAAAGTATGTGTCTGATCCGTCACACATATTGGAGGTTCTGGATGTGGATCTTAGTAAGGACTTGTCATATGAGGAGCTTCTAGTAGAGATTATTGATCGACAGGTCCGAAAGCTACGGAAGAAGGAGATCCCGATGGTAAAAGTGCTATGGAGGAACCAGATGATGGAGGAGTGCAGTTGAGAGAGTGAGTAGGAGATGAGGAGCAGATATTCATTCCTGTTCCAGTAGTGATGTATGTATCTATTTAAATTCGAGGACAAATTTAATTGAAGGGGGGAAGAATGTAATACCCTAGAAATGCATAACATGTTTTAGTGAATAAAATTCTCAGTATATAGATTAAAATCATCGAAATGACCAATGATAATTTTAGAAAACCAGTTAGAGTGAAAACGAAAAAAAATTTCGGAAATCGTCGGTACCGATATCGCCGCCGTAAAAATAGCGATGCGGTTGATGGATGAATTTCTAAATTTGGATTGATGGTAAATGATAGTATATATTCATGTGTGAATACAGTAAGAAGAAAAATGAGAAAATATTAAAGAACACTACTAAAACGGATAAAAGGGTACTTTCGGTGAATAGTAAAAATTTGTCAGTCTGAGTTTCAGAATGACTCTGAAACTATTTTTATTAATTAATATTAATAAAAACATGATGTTTAAACATTCGCTTTGAAGTCTAATTCCCGATGGAATTGTCAGAATTATTTACCGAGTGAAAAAGGACCAAAAGTAAATTTTAGAAAATTGGAGGACTAAAATGTAATTTGCCTATTTTGTCCTACTATATAAAGGACACCTAGAACAAATTTCTTCCATTTTCCTCTCTTTTTCCCTGGACCATTTTCCTTTCTTCTTTTTGATTTTCTTAGCTTGATTTATGAAGGGAAATTGTTACAAATACTAAACTAAAACCATACAAATATTAAATAACCAAAATCAACCATAAAAAGTGAAGAAAAATTGAAGAACAATCAAGGGGAGCATTTCGGCCATCTTAGGGTTTTGAGGTAAATTGATTGTTTGTTTGATTTTTTGGTTTAAATAGGTTAATTAGATGATAAAAGGATTGGGTAAATGGTTTAATTGCATTAATTGATGCATTAAACAATTTCCCCCAATTTTCTAACCTAAATTTGAAGTTGTGAGATTTAATTTTGAGTATATGGATTAGGATGTGTAATTTGGCTTTAGAATAAGTTAATTGGGTATTAATCGATGCTTGATTAACGTTCGTTTCGTTGTAGAAAACTCGTTCTGAGAAAATCGTCAAATTTGGCCTAAACGGAGAAATTGAGGAATTGGGTAGCAAATTCATTGCATTTGGTGATTTGGAGTATTAGGTGAGTCTACTATGATCAATTTACTTACCCTAATTGATAAAATGAAATTTAGAATCCATTTAAGGAAATTGAGTTATGGCCGAACCCTAATTTGAGCCATTTGCCTTGTTTTTGTTCATATTGTTGACTTGCTTTTCCGTTGCCTATTTGATTCATTTGATGAATATTATTGAATTGTGGTTGTTTCCTATAAATTATTTTTCATGTGCTTGTTCATTGATAATTGGGGCAATATCGATATTGCACCAAATTCATGACGAAATTTTCGTAGGCCAAGGATTTGAACGCCACTGTCGCCTGTGACAATGGCATGCCAATTACGTCAACTTTTTGGCTGAAAATGACCAAATTATGTTTGTTTTCATTTTTGCTCGTTAGACCTTTGGTCATTATTTTATCGATTTTTATTGATGTTTTATTGATTTTATACTCATTAAATTAACTCTAATGAGTTATTGATACTTGATTTGCTATCGATTCTATCAAATCTATTGATTGATTGAAATTGAGTCTATTGAGCTGGAGGATGCCATTGTTTCATCATGATATTCATTGATAGGTTGTTTCTTGATATTGATCCTTATACGTCATAGCAGGGCTATCGATTCGATAATGTAGTGGGGAAATACTGTCGACCTTGTGCACATTGTATTATTGGTATCTTAGCCAGGAAGGGTTATGGTCCTAGCCATAAAACCTGATCAGTCTTATGATACAAATATTGATATACAGGAGACCTATATGTTCACATATGGTCCATACGAATTACTGAAAATTGTATAATGTCATACAATCTATCCCTTTATCTGTTTTCCTTATTTTATCGATTCTATGATATCTATATTAGTCTATTCTGGCACTTCCTTTCATCATGTTCTGTGATTGCTTATATTGAGCTTTTGAAATCATTGGGATTTCTATTAACCTTATATTTATTGGCGATGTATATAGATTCACAAAGTATCTTATATACTCACCCTCTCATTGTTTACCCATTTCAAGAGAGGAGTAGACTGCAGAATCCCGACTTCTGTCATCCGTGGATTTCTGCTTCAGTCATCCGTGGATTTCTGCTTCAGTCATTGATGTATATATTTATTTTGCACTTTGATATTTTGATGTTCATAATCTAGCTGCTCGACGGGGTATGTATGAGTTAGCTAGGAAATGAACAGTTGTATATATATATGATGATGATACTTGAGTTATATTATGAGATATGGCATGATATTATGACTGTTACAACCAATAGCACTAAATGACAGAATGAATAGTAATTAAGAATAAATGGATAATTAATTGATGATTATAGATTGCATTATAGTGATTGATGGGTTCTACGGGTGCTGGTCGCCATTGGCATCTCCCGTGCCCTAGGAGCATTGAGGTCCGGGAAACCGGGTCATGACAATAATTTTGAAAACTTAATTAGAGTGAAAATGAGAAACTTTTTCGGAAATTGTCGGTGTCGATATCGCTGCCGCAAAAATAGTAGTACGGTCGATGAATGAATTTCTAATTTTGGCTAAGGGGTAAATGATTATGTGTATTCATGTGTAAATACAATAAAAAGAAAGATGAGAAAAATGTTTAAGAACACTGAAAAAGTAAGCGATGGCAAAACTGTAAATAAAGGAACTTTAGGGGTATAGTGGAATTTCGTCAGTCTGAGTTTCAAAACGGCTCTGAAACTATTTTTAGTCAATAGTATTAATAAAAATAAGATGTTTGAATATCCACTTTGAAATCCAAATCCCGAAAAAATTGTCAGAATAAATTACCGAGTGAAAATATGGCAAAAGTACAATTTAAAGAAAGTTGAAGGACCAAAAAGAAATTTACCATTTGTGACTTAGTATATAAGCTTGCCTTAGAAATTTTTTTGGCTATTTGCTTTATCTTCCACCGTAGCTTTGTTCTTCATTTTCCAATTGATTTTTCTTTCATTTTGTTAAGAGAAATGGATGGAAACTTGAAATAAACTACAAATTATCCATCCTCCATCCATAGGAATCAAGAAAATTCCAAGGAAAATCAACTTCAAGATTTCGTCCATTTCAAGCTTGTGAAGTATATTGTGATTTTGTTTGATTTTATGGTTTAATTAGGGTTATTTGATGATAGTTAGATTGGGTAATTGGTTTAATTGCATCAATTGATGCATTAAGCATTTTGCCCAATTTTCAAACCCTAAACCTAAGTTGTATGGATGGATTTTGTGAAAATAAGTTAGGATGTGTAAATTGAGTATAGAATAAGTCAACTGGATGTTTATTGATGATTAATTGATGGTTACATTGTTATAGAAAATTCGATTGAAGAAAATTGTTGATTTTGTCTACTTTGAGAAATTTGAGAAATTTGGTGGCAAAACAATTTTGCTTGGTAAATTGGAGTGTTAGGTGAGTCTTTTATACATCAAATTACATGCCTAAATTGTTAAAATGATAATTGGAATCCATATGTAAAAAGGCCATTTTGCCCGAACCTAGTTAGGGCAAAATTGCCTTATTGTGTTCTTGATTTTTGGCTTGTTTTCCATGCCTAATTGATTCATATTGATGTTGTTTTTTGAGTTATATTTGATGCCTATGGAATTGCTTTCAATGTGCTTTGTTGTTGATAATTGGGGCAATGTCAATGTTGCACCAAAACCTTACCAAGATTTCCATTATTTGTAGCACACCAAGTGTTCGATAAAATGCCTAACTCAAAATCCATAGGCCAAACATTTGAATGCCATCGTCGCTACCTATAATGGCATGCTAATTGCATCAGCTTTTTGGCCGTAAATGACCAATTTATGTTTGTTCCTATTATTGGTTGCTAGACCTTTGGTCATTGTATAATCGATTGTTATTGATGTCTTATTGACTCTATTGCTTATTCAATTGATTGATGATGAGTTATTGATACTTGTTGATGCCATTATTTTGAAATGGTGTTTATTGATATGTTTATTGATTCTATTGATTCTGAGGTGATTTGACAGAGCTGCCGCCCCGACAGGGTAGTGAATTCATACTGTCGGCATTGTGCACAATGTATATTGTTATAGTACCCTAAACTAGGAAGAGATGTCCTAGTCATAAGACCTGATGCGTCTTATGTTTATTTATATGAGTGATTTGTGCTTGACACATTTATATGAATTTCATGGCTCTGTATCTGTCATTTCCATCTTATCCATGTGATATACTTTCTATTGATATGATTGTTTACTTACAGTCATATTTTGTACTTGATTTTGTATTACAGAGATTCTGAGCAGATTGTGCAGGAAATCGAAATCATAAAGAGGGCAGTGGAATAAATTTTTTTATTTGATTTCCTCCATGATCCATATGAAGATCCAGATCAGAAAGCTTAGGGTTCATACCTTGGTTGATGATTCGACTATGAAAGAACGATTCTGAGTTAGGAGCAGAAGCTTTTTCGCCTTCTGCCTCTACGGTATCCACACGAACGGATCGTATCTCCTTTGGTTCGTCTCACGAACAAGAAGATAATCTCCAAGACGTTTTGCTAGATTTGTCTAAGAGAATTAGGATTAGGGTTCACTTGTTTTTCCTGAAAAAAATGGCAGAAAATAATCTCTCCTAAAATAACATCATATGTGTATTTATAGGCATTTAACCCTAGCATTAGGTTAACTAATAAAACCCTAATTTGCCCCATTTGACTTGGGCTCAAATTTTGGGCTTATATTAGTTCTTAGCTAAATAATTTAGCCCAATGCTTATTTTTTAATCCATCTCATGAATTAAAATTCCTATTATCGATCCGATCTAAATGTGTGACCCTATAGGTTCCCATAACA
>CANXYC010215319.1:0-20517 GCA_948193065.1 Aleurites moluccanus | reverse complement strand
TCAACATTCCAATTAGAAATTCAATCAAATTTGGATAATCTAAAGCAATTAAACACTAAACCCATTCAATTGAACCTAAAATAACACTAAAACACTAATCAAACCAAACAAATGAACTACTTACCCAAGGAACCCTCCATGGCCAAAATTCTCAAAGCAATATGCCTCCCAATCCTTTGCTCCAATCAAGATTCCAAGACTAGAAATAAATAAAGCTAAATGAGTAGTTAATTTTGCTATCAAATTTTGTTGAATTTGGTTAAGAAATGAGAAAGATATGAAGAAAAGAAATGGAAGGAAGAAAACGACAATGGTGGAGAAGAAAAAATGGGGAAGAAGAAGATGATTGTGCTGTGAATTTGAAGATCCATATAAGACAAAATAGCTTGTAAAATTACAACTAAATCCTCCAAGTTTCAACTTTTACACTTTGGTCGTTAAATCTTCTGAAATTTATTCTGACAATTCTGTCAAGATTTTAATATCAGTGTAAAGTGAATAGGATTATTTTAATTTATCCTTATTTATAAAAATGGTTCTGGAGTCATTCTGTAACTCTGATCGACCCATTTTCACTATTCACCTTGAATTTCTCTTTATTTACCAAAATGCCATTGCTTACTTTTCAGTATTCCTAAATGATTTTTGCTTCATTCTTTTTACCAAAATTACACATAAATTATAGTCATATTTGACCCCCAAGTCAACTTCAGAAATTCTTCCGTTGACCAGACTGCTAATTTCTCGGCAGTGTTCCCGACACCGCCAGTTTCCGAATAAGTTTCAAATTTGCTTTTTGACTGTGTCTCTAAAATTATTTCCCATCAATTCAAGACTAAAGGACCATATACTATGAATTAATTCATGCACATGAGTTAGGAGTTTATAGGACATTACAGCCTCGCCAGAGCACCGCGTCCGGGTCCGCTTTAAAATGCGATCGGAATGCTCATTTGGGACAATTTCTCACTGAGGAGACAACCTTAGCGCCTTTTATTTGAAAATAATTTTGATTTTGAAGTCGCCACCTTAAGTTATTTTTATTGGGAAAATTTAAGGTAAAAACCCATTTCGACTCCAATTTTATCCCAAAGGAAAAAAGTGCACTAGTCTTTGAAACCAAAGAGGATTCAGGGACTAGGTTTTCAGTTGAACTTGACTTGTAATTTTAACCTTGATTTAAAATGATTTTCATGAACAATTAAAGAATGACATATAAGATGCAAGAGCAAGTAAATAATTTGGTGAACAATTGGAATATAAGCAATCAAGTAAAACAATCAAAAGAAAGCGATAAAAGTAAATTATTACACCTCAAAATCCCAAAATATGGGATATTAACTCTAGCCCTTATGGGTTCTAGGTTGATCACACATTTCCCAAAGAATACATTCAACAAATAAAGTAAAGCAAATAATCAAAGCAAAAGAGATGGTTTTTGTCTTTTTTGGATTTGAAGCTTTTATACAGCTTGCCTGCGTATCCCGTTGAATGGGAATCAAAACCCACGCAGTTCTTCTTTCTTGCAAAGGAGGGTTGATTTTATGCCCAATTTATCATGTTTTGATTCTTTATTTTGATGCTCTATCAAAGTAAAGAAGATGAGTTGAGAGACGATACCTTTGCCCTAGCTCTTAGGGATGTTGGCGGACGGAGTGCTTTTCTGGATCGGAGTTCCACCTTGGATCGGATGAAGTAGAGAAATGGATCAAAATATCTTCTTAGCTCTTAAGAAAATAAACCGACTGAGGAACATTACTTAGAAAAATGACTTTGTGGCTCCACATGCCTCGGCTTGCGTTATTCTTTAGCTCAAGCAGAACTAAAGAAGATGGGCTCCACACGCCCTTAATAGCAACTCTTTAAACTCAAGGAGTTAAAGAAAGAAGAAAAATAAGTATTGGAGGGAGAAAAGAGTGAAATCAAATAGTGAAAACTCAAACTAGATGATTTTATGTGTTGTTGCTGTTTGGAAGGTGGGAGGAGGCTTTCTATTTATAATAGAAGCTTGGGGGGTCAAATCTCATCATTTTCCAATGTGGGATTCAGAAAAAATGAGTTTGGAATGGAGCTGCCGCCGGCAAGAGGAGCTGGTGCAACCGGAGGGGGGTGGCGGCGCCGCCAGGGGGTCTTGAAGGCATATAGAATGAAGGAGGATGGCAGCAGTGACAAAGAGCTGTGCTGCCGCCCTTGGGCATGGCAGTTGCAGCCTAGAGGGGGTGGCGGCGCCACTACCCCCCTCCGGCGGCCATGCTATGCCTTGAGGGTGACAACTCTATCTCGACTTCATTCTGAGGCCCTTCTGAGTCCGTTCGAGCACCGGTTTGGTTCTGGTGAGTGCCGTTCGACTTGGCACGAGTCTGAGGGGTGTAAAAAATCAGTGTTCACAATATGAAGGATGCCACTGTTGAATAATGGTGTCCATTGATATATATTGCTTCCCTATATTGATCCTAATGTGACTTGACAGAGCTACCGATCCGACAGGGTAGCGGGAATATATTGTCAGCGATGTGCACATTGTATTATTGGTGCCCTAGCTAGGAGGAGTTATGGTCCTGTCCATAAGACCTGATCAGTCTTATGTTTACTGATATTGATATACTAAAGACTGTATGTTCGCATATAGTCCATATTAATGCTATTAGAGATTGTATGGTTTCATACAATCCATCCCTTTATCTGTCTTTTTTATATTGTACTAAGCCTATGATATCTTTAATGGCCTATTCTGTCACTTTTTGTCACTGTTTCTGTAAATTGTTTATATCGAGTTTTGATATCATTAGTTCCTTTGTTAACCTAATATTTATTGGCGATGTATATAGATTCACTGGGTATCTTATATACTCACTCTTTGCTTGTTTACCCATTTCAGGAGAGGAGTAGATTGCAGAATCCTATCGTCTGTCATCCGGGAATTTTGCTTGCTGTCATTGATGTATATATCTATTTTGCGTTATGTATTTAGATGTTCATAATCTAGCTGCTCCATGGGGTATGTATGGGTTAGCTAGGAAATGAACATGTATATATGTTTATGATGATATTATGAGTTATATGATGATTATATGATGTGATATAATGACTGTTACAACCAATTGCAGTAGATTATAGAATGAATTACAGAATAACAGAATGGATGGTAACTTACTAAAATGGATAATATATATTGTGGTTTATAGATTGTGCATGTGATACTGAGTTTTACGGGTGACGGTCGACATTGGCATCTCCCGTGCCCTAGGACCGTCACGATCCGGCAATGGGTCGTGATAGAGGTGGTATCAGAGCTTTAGGCTACAGACACCAGAGTATAGGTTACAGATGAATAGTACTCAAATTACAGAGGAATAGTGACTAAGTACATAATGGGGTAGAATTAAGTATACGATGGAGCATAGGATTTCCTTTGTCGTCCTTTATTGTTATCGTCTGTTATATGTTATTATTCTGTGTTTCTGTCATATTCTGAGCATGTTTCTATTTTTCATGACAAATTACAGAGATGTCCGACAATAGGGATAGAGATACCCGGGAGGCAAAGGTTGCCTCTAATGAGTCTTTGGTGAGGGAGATTGCAGTTTCAGAGGGTCCATCTAGATCCCAACGGACTTCAGAGGATTCAGAGAGGGGCGATGACCCCTGAAGAGTGGAGATTATGAGAGGATTGATGGAGTTACATAAAGAGATGGCTGATATGAGGCGGGAGCATCAGAATGTACCGCCACCGCCAGTTCCAGTAGTAGTGCCTCCACCTGTGGCTCTAGAGGCAGTTCCAGTGGCACCGACTCCTGTGCAGCCAGTTAGGGTTCCTGAGGAGCCTGCTGTACAGGGAGGTTGTAGAGTGATAGAGGAGGGTGGTGTATTGATGTTTAGCTTTCTGAAGCTAAACTTGCCTAAGTTCAAGGGAGACAAAGGCAGTGACCCTGTGGATTTCTTGGAGGAGGTGGAGAAGGTAGTGAGGAGACTACCATGTTCTGAGTTGAGAGCAGTGGAGTTGGTTGGGCTGTTACTGAAGGGTGAGGCATGGACCTAGTTTTCTAGGAGGATGGAGCCCAGGCTATATGGTGAGTACCCACTAACCTTGATTGAGTTTCATCAGGGGATTATCGATGAGTTTATTACTGAGTGGGTGAAGACCCGTAACCTGATTAGATTTAAGCAGTTAGAGTAGGGAGACAGATCTGTTGAAGAGTACGCAGAGGAGTTTATCAGGTTGAGTAGATATGCTACTCATATTGTACCTACAGAGGCTGATTTGATTAGTAGGTTTCAGAGGGGTCTTCATGCTGTATTACATAATGCTTTGCTAGCTACTGAGTTTACTTCTCTTAAAACAGTGATTGATAAGGCGACTTAGATGGAGGAGAAATATAAGGCTGAGAGAGCTAAGAGGGACCTAAAGAGGAAAGGGGGTCCAGGATCTCAGATTAGAAGAGGGGAGAGTAGCTCCTATCTTAGGTAGGCAGAGCCAGTGCCTCAGTTTGATCAGAGGTCTTCAGCTAGTAATCAGAGGAGGAGGATTCAGACTAGGGGACCACCAGTGGTTCAGTCAGCACCTGTTTATTCTCAGGGTTCTTTGAGGCCAGTTGCATAGACACCCAACATCTCTATTTGTGGGTTTTATGGTTAGAGACATGGAAGGGAGTGTTGGAGACAGACTGGTGCTTGTTTGAGGTATGGCCAACACGATCACTATGCTAACAGATGTCCATTGTGGGCAGAGAGGCATCAGGCAAAGGTAGAGGTAGGGGAGGATAGGCCCTCAATAGTAGTCAGGCTCCAACTGGTAGGGGTCAGGGCAAAGTGTTTGTAGTTAACACCCAGGAGGCTCAGAGATCAGACAACGTGGTTATAGGTACTATTCTGATTCAGAATGAGATTGCAAATGCTTTATTCGATTCAAGTGCCACTCACTCTTTTGTGTCACTACATTTTGTACCTAAATTGAATAAGGAAAGGAAATTGTTAGATGTGCCATTGATGATTGCCACTCCTATGGGTGTTATTGTTGATGTGGATTATTATTATCCTGACTGCGTGATTGAGATTGATGATAACATCTTGCGTGCGGATTTGATTGAGTTGCTTGTGTTAGTGCTAGATGTTATTTTGGGTATGGATTGGCTTGCGAGGCACCGAGCTGTTATTGACTGTTATCGAAAGAAGGTCAGGTTTCAGCCTGAGAAACAACCTGAGTTTGAGTTTCAGGGTGATATACGGGAGTTCAGGGTTAACCTGATTTCTGCTATCCAGGCTAGAAGGATGATTGGGAAAGGCTATTCAGCCTATTTAGCTCATGTGATAGATGTACAAAAGTCTTCTGTACAGATGGATCAGATACCAATAGTTCAAGAGTTTCCTGATGTGTTTCCTGAGCAGTTGTCAGGATTGCCCCCAGATAGGGAGATTGAGTTTGAGATTGAGGTGCATGCAGGCACTGACCCTTTTTCTATTCCTCCATACAAAATGGCTCCAGCTGAATTGAAGGAATTGAAGGTGCAGTTACAAGAGCTATTGGATAGAGGGTTTATCAGACCGAGTAGTTCTCCTTGGGGTGCACTGGTACTGTTTGTAAGGAAGAAAGATGGCTCTTTGAGGATGTGTATTGACTACAGGCAACTGAACAAGGTGACAGTGAAGAACAAGTATCCAATGCCTCGGATAGATGACTTGTTTGATTAGCTGCAGGGTGCCAACCATTTTTCAAAGATTGATCTGAGGTCTGGGTATCACCAGTTGAAGATTAGGAAGGGTGATATACCTAAGACTTCTTTCAGGACCCGCTATGGGCATTATGAGTTTTTGGTGTTGCCATTTGGGTTGACCAATGCACCTGCTACTTTTATAGATCTTGAACAAGGTGTTCAGGTCATATTTGGATAAGTTTGTCATTATATTCATTGATGACATACTTATCTATTCTAGGAGTGAGGAGGAGCATGTGGAGCATCTGAGGATTGTTTTGCAAACACTTCGGGAGCATCGGTTGTATGCCAAGTTATCTAAATGCTAGTTCTGGCTAACCGAAGTGTGTTTCCTTGGGCATGTGATATGCAAGGATGGGATTAAGGTGGATCCTCAGAAGATTGAAGTGGTTGCTAATTGGCCTCAGCCTACCAGTGTTTCAGATGTTCGCAGTTTTCTGGGTATGGCTGGGTATTATAGGAGGTTTGTAAAGGATTTCTCCCAAATTGCTGCTCCATTGACTAGATTGATGCGAAAACATGAGTGTTATGTATGGACTGATGAGTGCGATCACAACTTTCAGACTTTGAAGTATTGCCTCACCAGTGCTCCAGTGTTGGCATTGCCAGTAGAGGGGGAGAAATTTATGGTGTATTGTGATGCTTCTCGGATTGGATTGGGGTGTGTACTGATGTAGATTGGTAGGGTAATTACTTATGCTTCTCGTCAGTTAAAGAAGCATGAAGCAAATTATTCGACACATGATTTGGAGATGGCAATGGTAGTATTTGCATTGAAGATTTGGAGACATTACTTATATGGATCGAAATGTGAGATATATACTGATCATAAGAGTTTACAGTATATATTTCGGCAGAAGGATTTGAATCTTCAGTAGCACAGATGGGTGGACTTACTTAAGGATTATGACTGTGAGATCCTTTACCACCCAAGTAAGGCCAATGTGGTGGCTGATGCATTGAGTAGGAAGTCCATGGGCAGTCTAGCTCATATTGTGGTTGGCAGGAGATATTTGATTCGAGAGATGAGAGAGTTGGCAGATATGGGAGCAGAGATGGATTTGGGATTCTAGGATCAGAACTAGGCTCTGATAGCCTAATTTCAGGTGAAGTCACTATTACTTGATGATATTAAAGTGGTTCAGGATAGGGATCCTTACCTACTGAAGCTTAAGGGAGAGGTACAAAATGGGAAGATGACAAAGTTTACAATAGAGGATGGGGTACTGAAGTGTGGGAAGTGCATATGTGTACCGGATTTTGATAAGCTACGGGATTGGATTCTGAGAGAGGCTCACTGTTCAGCATACAATGTACATCCAGGGATTTCCAAGATGTACCACGATTTGAGGGATGTATATTGGTGGCCTGGGATGAAGAGAGATGTAGCTCAGTTTGTGTCTAAATGCTTAACTCGTCAGCAGGTTAAGTTTGAGCATCAGAAGCCATTAGGGTTGCTCCAGGAGATAGAGTTGCCGAAGTAGAAATGGGAGCAAGTTACTATGGATTTTGCAGTGGGTCTACTAAGGACTTCGAGGGGTTATAATTCTATTTGGGTGATTGTAGACCGGTTGACAAAGTCTGCTCATTTTCTGGAGGTTAAGATCAGCTATACGGCATTTCAGTATGCACAATTGTATGTGGATAAGATTGTGTGGATTCATAGAGTTCCTTTGATGATTATTTCAGACAGGGGTACACAGTTCACTTCTCGGTTCTGGCAGAAGTTTCAGGAGGCCATGGGTACCCAGTTATGATTCAGTACTACTTTCCATCTGCAGACTGATGGACAGTCAGAGAGGACAATCTAGACTTTGGAGGATATGTTTAGATTGTGTGTTCTGGATTTCAAAGGTAACTGGGATTATTATTTGTCATTGATTGAGTTCACCTATAACAACAGTTTTCACTCTTCTATTGGTATGGCTCCATTTGAAGCACTATATGATAGAAAAATGTAGATCTCTAGTGTGTTGGGTGGAGCCAGGAAAGAAGCAACTTGAGGGGCCAGAGTTGATCGGAGAGACTATGGAAAAGGTGCCTATGATCAGAGATAAGATGAGGACTGCCTTCAGTAGGCAGAAGAGTTATGTTGATCCGAAGAGGAAGGATGTACATTTTGCAGTTGGTGATCATGTCTTCCTTAAGGTCTCACCGATGAGGGGTGTTATGAGATTTGGGAAGAGGGGAAAGTTATCACCAAGGTTTATAGGCCTGTTTGAGATTCTTGAGAAGATTGGTAATGTGGCCTATAGATTTGCTCTTCCACCTAGTATGAGCCACATACATCCAGTTTTCCATATCTCGATGCTGAGGAAGTATGTGTCTGATCCATCACACATATTGGAGGTTCAAGTTGTGGATCTCAGTGAGGACTTGTCATATAAGGAGCTTCCAGTGGAGATCATTGATCGACAGGTCAGACAGCTATGGAATAAAGAGATCTCGATGGTAAAAGTGCTTTGGAGGAACCAGTCTATGGAGGAGTGCACTTGGGAGAGTGAGCAGGAGATGAGGAGCAGATATCCAGTCCTGTTCCAGCAGTGAGGTATGTATTTATTTAAATTCGAGGACGAATTTATTTGTAGGGGGTAGAATGTAATACCCTAGGAAGTCCTAACTCATTTGCTTGATAAAGTTCTCAGTATGTGGATTAAAATTTTTGAAATGACCAATGATAATTTTAGAAACTCAGTTTGAGCGAAAACGAGAAAATTTTTCAGAAATTGTCGGTACCAATATCGCTGCCATAAAAATAGCAGTTCGGTCACCGGATGAATTCCTGAATTTGGATTGAGGGTAAAAGATAATGTATATGCATGTATGAATTTAGTAAAAAGACAGATGAGAAAAATGTTAAAGAACACTAATAATGTGAGCAACGGCAAAATCGTAAATAAAGGTATTTTCGGTGAATAGTGAAAATTCGACAGTTTGAGTTTCAAAACGACTCTGAAACTATTTTTATTAATTAATATTAATAAAAATAAGATGTTTGAATATTCACTTTAAATTTCAATTCCCGACGGAATTATCGAAATAAATTATTGAGCGAAAATAACGAAAAGTAAATTTTGAAAAGTTGGAGGACTAAAAGGGTAATTTGCCAATTTTGTCCTACTATATAAGCAAGACTTAGACAAAATTTTCTGCATTTTTTTGTTCTTCCACCCATGACAAATTTTCTTCCTTTCCATTTGATTTCTTCCTTTGATTTGTGAAGAAAAGTTGTTGAAAACCAAAAACTAAAACCATACAAACCTAAATCTATCAAATTCAACCATGGAAATTCAAGGAAATTGAAGAACTCCACCAAAGGGGATTTCGTCCACTTTGTGTGATTTAGGTAAATTTTTTATTTGTTAGTTTTTATGGTTTAATTAGATGATATTTAGGTTGAATCGAATAGGTTTTATGTTTAATTGCATCAATTAATGCAAATTAATAGAAATCCCTAAAGTTCAAACCCTAATGGAAGTTGTAAGTCTTAGCTATTTGAATTATTATTAGTTTTTGTTAATTGATGTTAGAATATATCAATTGGTGGTTAATAGACAACTAATTAGTGGTTAAATTGATCTAGAACACAAGATTTGATAAAGTTGCCCTATTTGGCTCAATTGGTGAATTGTGAGGAAATTCAAGTTTCCAAAACTATTTGGAAGTTTAGGTGAGTCTTATATACATCAAATAACATGCCTAACATCTTAGATTGATCATTGGAAGTCATATGAAAAATTGTTGTCTTGGCTGAACCTACTTTACTATTCACATGCCTTGATTTTGCTTGGTTTTTGTCTTGAATTCCATAGCCATTTTGATCCAATTTGATGATGTTTAATCTTGTTTCTTTGATACCTATTGAGTTGTTGCAAATGTGGTTTGTTGGTGATTGAAATAGGCAAGTCAAATTTGTACCATAACCTAACCTATTGGCTTGCCATTGTATACCTTGTTGTTTTTGCTATTGGCCTATTGCTTTGTATTCCATAGGCCTACCATTTGAATGCCATTGTCGCCAGCGACAATGGCATGTCAATTGGCCTACCGTTTTCCGTTGCCGAGTCAACTTTTTGTTTCATGTTCTTATTGATTACCAAACTACTTGTCATTGATTGATATTGAGTTTATTGATATGGAGGATGCCACTGTTAAATAATGGTGTCCATTGATATATATTGCTTCCCTATATTGATCCTAATGTGACTTGATAGAGCTACCGATTTGACAGGGTAGCGGGAATATACTGTCGGCGATGTGCACATTATATTATTGGTGCCCTAGTTAGGAGGGGTTATGGTCCTGGCCATAAGACCTGACCAGTCTTATGTTTACTTATATTGATATATTGGAGACTGTATGTTCGCATATAGTCCATATTGATGCTACTGCAGATTGTATGGTTTCATACAATCCATCCCTTTATCTGTCTTTTACATATTGTACTGAGCCTATGATATCTTTAATGGCCTATTCTGTCACTTTCTGTCACTACTTTTGTAAATTGTTTATATCGAGTTTTGATATCATTGGTTCCTCTGTTAACTTAATATTTATTGGCGATGTATATAGATTCACTGAGTATCTTATATACTCACTCTTTGCTTGTTTACCCATTTCAGGAGAGGAGTAGATTGCAGAATCCTATCGTCTGTTATCCGGGGATTTTGCTTGTTGTCATTGATGTATATATCTATTTTGCGTTATGTATTTAGATGTTCATAATCTAGCTGCTCCATAGGGTATGTATGGGTTAGCTAGGAAATGAACATGTATATATGTTTATGATGATATTATGAGTTATATGATGATTATATGATGTGATATAATGACTTTACAGCCAATTGCAGTAAATTATAGAATGAATTACAGAATAACAGAATGGATGGTAACTAACTAAAATGGATAATATATATTATGGTTTATAGATTGTGCATGTGATACTGGGTTCTACGGGTGCCGATCGCCATTGGCATCACCCATGCCCTAGGACCGTCGTGATCCGGAAACGGATCGTGACATAAATACTTGGATTTCATCCTCTCTTCTCCATCAAAGTGCTTGAATACAAGTTTCTTTCCATCTTTCTTCATCACTCTTCTTCCTCCTTCACTTCTCTAGCAATTTTTTTTGGTTGATTCTTTGGAAAAATTGGAAGACTTATTTTTGGTTGTTTTCTCCCCTAAATGGTTCGACCACTTCCTTTTGTTAATAGCTATTCTTCTCTTCTTTTTTCCATACACCAAAAGCCAACTTAAAGAAATGAAAGAAATGAAAAATTCTAGATTTGGCTTATTTGGAACCTATTTAATTAATTAATAAGTCAATTCATCATTTTCCTATCAATTATTCATTCCCTCACCATAATGGCTGACAACCTTGGCTTATTTCTAGAAAGGATGGGTCTCACAACTTTATTTAATTGGACTTTTGACCCAAAATTTTCCTTATTTGCATTTTTTTTACCCCAAAACTTTCTGTAATTTATTCTGTCTATTATATTTAGATTGAACCTCAAGTGTGGGGAGTGAAATATCTTATTTTAAGTTGTTCTATCATTTAAAAATAGTTATGTGTCATTTCTGGATCTCAGACAGTGGATTTCCAAAATTACCTCCAAAGTTGCATTTATTTATAATTTTGCCATTACTCTTATTTTCAGTATTCCAAAATATTTTTCAACTCTTTCTTTTCACCATAATTTCACATAAAATTAACTTATTTAATCCCTCCAAGTTTGGGTCAAAATTTTTTAAATTAGGTGGACTGCTATTTTCCTTGCAGTGTTCTTGACACCGATGATTTCCGGAAAAATATTGCATTTGCTTTATAACTGTGTCTCTAAATTTTTTTTCGATCATTTCAATGCTTTTAAACTATAAACTGAGAATTAAATCATGCATTGAAGATGTGATTTCCTAGGGTATTACATTCTACCCCCTTCAATAAAATTCGTCTTCTAATTTTCTCATTCAATACTGTAAACATCGATATATGTACCTCAAATAGTCTCCAATTATCTTTGTAAATAATTTCTCTATATCGTTTATCATCTTACTTAGACTATTGTGTCAAATATTCCATAATTCTCATATCATTTCTTATCATTATACAATCTATAATCCATAAATATTTGATAATACAGTACTTAGAATTTTAATGTACCATACCTTAATATTTTCAATCACCTTATCAATATCATTGCATTAATCTTTTATTTTTGTACTTTATCATTTCGACCATTAACTCTTTTTCCATGAGTATATTCCTTAAATTTCAATAAATAATAGCTTAATATTTATTTACTTATGTTTGAACTTCAATACTCAAGTAATTATACCATTATATACACTCTTATTATTCTTTAGGCACTATAATTTTGTAACTATCTTTTCACGGTAGTTACACTTCCTAAATTTACAATATATTACTCATTGTATTTAATCACTATTACACTAATCCTTTCAATAACCTTTCAATAACACTAAACTATACCTCAACAATTTCATATTTTTACTTTTCCTATTCAATCATCATTTACCTTGCATATGTGTCATCCACATCACATATACTCCACTGTTCACAATTTTTCATATTTTCATTCAATTCTTCTACTCGTTAGTCTTATTACATATACTCAATTATTAATCAATAACTGTATTCCTTTTTTCCACCATTACTTAATTATTAATTTACTTAGATTTAAACCTCAATAATCAGTTATGTATACCATTATAGGAATTATTAGTATATCATTTACTTCTCATTTTACTTAATTGCTATAACATATATCTATTCTTTCATTACAATCATATCCTTAACTTTTTCACTATTCTATGCCTCAATAGCTCCATATTCTCTATTATTTGAAATCATCTATCATAGTTACTCATCATTAGTACACACATTCTATCATCCAATCATTTACAATAACATTATTCTTATTACGCTATTACTTATAATAAATATTTAAAACTGATTTTACTTCCTCACTGTCTATTATCAATTTAGCTGATACTAACATAGTCAATATCAACTTATCATATATTGATTCAATCTTTACATTAATCTCCTTTAGCCACATTCAATTCTCATTCATTTTTAATTTACTATCATTTTTAATTTATTATCACTTTTATAAATTTTCAATAAAACTTCTTTCTATCTTACACAATAAATTTATACACACATATATATATCTAGAAGATGAAAATCATAACGGATAATGCTGGTAGTTACATTAACAGATAACTTCAAATGACGAGATGGGAATCCTATGCTCCATGGTACACTTATTAACTCATTGATACTTAAGACACATATTCTAAACTATTAGCTCTGATACCATCTCTGTCACGATCCACTTTTGGGCCGCGACGGTCTTAGGGCTCGGGTAGACTTAAGGTCACCGGAAACCCGTATAACCAATGAACAGTCCATTTGTCAATCATTCAATCAATATTAATTCATTAATCAATACTTAAATCCCATTTATTACTTATAAATTTTATAGAAATTTTTTAAGAGTCCCCTTTGTAATTTTAACCTTAATCCCTATCCAAAACCGGTTCTCTAAAAAATTACACAGCCTACACTAAAAATTATTTTACACTCCCAATAGTTTGCCAACCTTATACTCTCAACTTCACAGTTCAACAGTCATACATAGCACTTCTAAATATTTTTCAAAATATGAAAATTTCATTTTATCATTTACATCTGTCACTGTCTTTATCACTTTATTATCATTGACATTTTCAATCATTATGCATTACACATTACATTTTGAATATCACTGTAACATTAAATATTTCACTATTCATATATCATTATAATACTCAATCATCTAATTATACACAGTACCATAAAACTCTATAAGTAGACACTTATAACCTTTAGTGAATAATATTCTACCTCGATGTACTTGACATCCCAAGTCAGAAAAGAAATTGACTTGGAATCAGCTTCCTTTATCTCATCCCTGTAAAAACTATAAACCACTATTTGGTGAGTATAAAAATACTCAGTGAGCATGTATACATCATTAAATATGAGATATAAACATATGATAATAAAAGATATCAGTGGTAAGCAATAAGATATAAGTTTAGAATCAATGATCAGGTAAACAATACTCGTATCATGTAAATAAGACAGATAAAGGGTATGAACTATATGTAAACATATAGTCTCCAGTCATATCAGTATGGACTATATGCGAACATACAGTCTCCAGTAATATCATTATCAGTATCAGTAAGCATAAGACTGATCAGGTCTTATGGCCAGGACCATAACCCTTCCCAGCTAGGGCATTAGTAGATCAATATGCACATTGCCGACAGTATGTACCCACTACCCTGTCAGAGAGGCAGCTCTGTCAAATTCACATGTACATAGGCCAATGGAAATCAATAACAATATCAAGTATTCATTAAGAACATTTCGGTGCAATGGCTTTCAATACACGGGTTTACTTATCAATCAGTACACAAAAGGCATTTTAATATCAATAGCAATCAATAAATATGGATAAATTTCAATCTTTAGAAAGATCAAAGCATGATCAACAATAACAAATGGCATTTAATCAAGAAGTATACATACAAATGGCATTTAATCAAGAAGTATACATACTCATTGGGTCAATAAATCAAACATGGGTATGCAAAATGATGTATACATTGCTCACCTCGCTAATATCTTTACTTTTCACTCTTTACTTCTCTACTTTGATCTTCCACTTATCTCTTCTTCAGTATTTGAAGCTATACATTAATTTAAACATTAACAATCAATATTTATCTATATGTTATACATAAATCTTCAATTTAATTTAATAAATTTCCATTTATTCTTTACTTAGGGTTTTAGTCTAACAACTCTCACTTCTAGACCTTATTCTGTCAGTTTGGAAATTTCTATCTCTAATTCAATCTACACTTATATAATTGCTTCAATTATTATTTCTAATTAAACTTAACATATAATTTTCTAACATATCCAAATTTCATATTAAACTCATAACTACACAATGTATGCTGTTAATTTAAACTTAGGCCTATAACTAGCCTTGCTACCTTGCATTCTGCCTGCAATCCTATTCTGGAAGATTCTGTTCTTTTGCTAATAACTCAATCAATACTTAACCAATTACTATAATTCCTTTTCCTATTAAATTAGACACATCAAATTATAACATATTCCAATTTTAGAATTTTTGGATCACTGTACAATTATTAGTGAATTTCCAAAGTTAAATTATTGCCCTGAAGTCTTTATCCATACATGCCCTGTTTCCATGAGTACAATTAATTCCGTACTCATCCAATTATGAAACCATTTTACAGTCATTTATATAACATATAGTGAACATATTTCATGTTTAACACTTTCTCTAATTCAAACTTTAAGGTCCTCATATTAATAGAACTTTGTAACCTATGTTTTGTTTAATAATCATTCCAGGCAGTCTATTCTTATAATCTAATATCTCAGAAAACACAAATACAATTGCAAAACCCTTTTACATGACTATATATAAGATATAAAGGAACACTTTTTATGTTGAACACTTATTCTAATTCTGTCTCTATCATTATATACAATAAAAACACAGTAGCATTTTGTAAAAAACCTAATTCTAGGTCAGTCACAGATTTTACCTAATAACTCTTCCCTCACTTCGAATTTTCCAAATTCCTTTTTCAAAAATATAACTAACATATTTATATACAACTTTCATGTTTTAACCATCTTCAAATTCATTCATTAAAATTTTAGAATATTAGCCATAATTTACTACCTCAAATCAAATTTCAGAATCTATGTAAACCCTAATTCATTCTTTATATTTTTAACTCATTTAGCTCAATTATTTACTTAATCAAACTATAAAACTCTTAAATACAATCAAATAACTAAGTTAGGAGGCTTTACCTTGAATTAAATACTTGGATTTCATCCTCTCTCTTCTCCATCAAATTGCTTGAATATAAGTTTCCTTCCATCTATCTTCATCACTCTTCTTCCTCCTTCACTTCTCTAGCTATTTTTTTGGTTGATTCTTTGGAAAAATTGGAAGACTTATTTTTGGTTGTTTTCTCCCCTAAATGGTTTGGCCACTTCCTTTTGTTAATAGCTATTCTTCTCTTCTTTTTCCATACACCAAAAACCAACTTAAAGAAATGAAAAATTCTAGATTTGGCTTATTTGGCACCTATTTAATTAATTAATAAATCAATTCATATTTTTCCTATCAATTATTCATTCTATCACCATAATGGCTGGCCACCTTGGCTTATTTCTAGAAAGGGTGAGTCCCACAATGTTGTTTAATTGCACTTTTGGCCCAAAATTTTCCTTATTTGCATTTTTTTGACCCCAAAACTATCTCTAAATTATTCTGTCTATTATTTTTAGATTGAACCTCAAGTGTGGGGAGTGAAATACCTTATTTTAAGTTGTTCTATCATTTAAAAATAGTTATGGGTCATTTCTGGATCCCAGACAGTGGATTTTTAAAATTACCTCCAAAGTTGCCTTTATTTATAATTTTGCCATTACTCTTATTTTCAGTGTTCCAAAATATTTTTCAACTCTTTCTTTTCACCATAATTTCTCATAAAATTAACTTATTTAATCCCCCCATGTTTGGGTCAAAAATTCTTAAATTAGCAGTACTGCTATTTTCCTGGCTGTGTTCTTGACACCGATGATTTTCGAAAAAGTATTGCATTTGCTTTCTAACTATGTCTCTAAAATTCTTTCCGATCATTTCAATGCTTTTAAACCATAAACTGAGAATTAAATTATGCATTCAAGATGGGATTTCCTAGGGTATTACAAAAGTGTAGGATGACTGCCTTGGTTCTATGTTTGACTGCTGGATGCCTATTCTCCAGTTCACCTGGTTGGGAAGATATCTGAGTGGTGGAGCTGATTGCTCAGATGGAGTGAGGCTCTACTATTGCTGGTCTGATTTTGGCAGAGACCTTGCATAATCTAGATGGCAACTATAGAGTTGACGGGCCCTGGTCTGTTAGCCCAGTTATATTACAAGTAAAAAAACACTATATACTTCATCTTTTCTTCTTATTCTTATTCGGGTTTCTTTTTCCAATCACCCCTTATTCCTTTCAGGTTTGGCTTAGAGATCATCTTCAAGTGGTGGGCCCCCTAGATGGATGCCATATTCTGTTGCTTAGTACTGGATGTGGAGGACTTTGATCCACTTTGACTTAGAAAAGGAGTGGATTGCATGGATTCTAGAATTAGACCCTAAAGATCTGCTTTGGTATTGTTCCTGGTATGGGATTGACTCATTTCTCACTATTAGTTATGGGTACAGGATGGTCTACCTGCTGGGCATCTCTATGACTTCATTCTATTAGGGGACCATAGTTCTGAGGCAGATGGGTTAGTCTCAAGGTGGTCCTCCCACTGGAGTTGTGTTTCCTACTTTTTTGATTATTGGACCTATCTCATAGGCCATAATGAATGGCTGGAAGCGATCCATGCGCTTTGTGTGACCTGTTGGCTTATCCGATAAACTGGAGGATTATGATGCTTGGTTTATCATGGAAGTATAGACTATTGAGAAGATTTGATCACGAAACTAGAAGCAGACATGGAGATTGAGGATGCTGGGACAAAGGTGATAGCAAGACCAAAGGTGATTGTTGTTGTCACGACCTAACCTGGGAGCTGCGATGGTCCTAGGGTATGGGTGTTGCCTAAGCTGTAGGAAATTGAAATCAGAAAAGGCAACGGAATAGAAAAATTTATTTCGATTTCCTCCAAGGATCCATATGAAGATCCAGATCAGAAGGTTAGGGTTTATACCTTTGTTTGATGATTCGACTGCAAAAGGACGATTATGAGTCAGGAGCAGAAGCTTTTTCGCTTTCTGCCTTTATGGTATCCACATGAACGGATTGTCTCTTCTTGGTTCGTCTCACGAACAAGAAGAATATCTCCTAAACGTTTTGCTAGATACATATAAGAGAATAATGATTGGGATTCACTTCTTATTTTCTAAAAATGGCAGAAAAATAAGTTAACCTAAAATAAACATCACATGTATATTTATAGGCATTTAACCCTAGCATAAGGTCAACTAATAAAACCCTAATTCGCCCCATCTGACTTGGGCTCGAATTTTGGGCTTATATTAGTTCTTAGCTAACCCGTTTAGCTCAATGCTTATTTTTTTAATCCATCTTATGAATTAACATTCTTATCATCGATCTGATCTAAATGTGTAACCCTATAAGTTCCCATAACATTAGCAGTGACATAAAATTATATTTTATGTCACAAGCAGTGAGCCGTGTCTAGTAACACATCAAAGCTACCTAAGCCACGAGAATGTTAATGTAACATCCTAGGTGAAACCCTACTTGAAAACCCTAACCCTAACACCTAAACCCTAGTTGGAGTTAGGAGTGTTTATCTGGGTTGGTTGCTATGTGTAAGATATGATTTACTTGATGTGTTTATATGTTATTGACTGTATTACATGTTATAGGATTTAATTGATGCAATTATATGTAATTGATAGCTACATGTGTTATAGGATTGAATTAAATTTGCTATGCTACATGATTTAATTTGTGTGTCACATGTATAAATTATTGTAAATTAATTATTTGGGAAAAATAAATTGAGGGTAAGTAAAATAAATAAATAAAATAAAATAGTTTAATTGGATTAGAAAAATAATAGGACTTAATTGTATAAAAAAATAAATGGGAGGGAGTTAGTTAGAAGTTTGTAAGACCTAATTGTAATAGAAAGAGATGGAGGAGGATTTAGTGGCTTTTTGGGTAATTAAAATCCCATAGATTAGAGTATTGGTGCTTTAAGATCAAATGGATGCATGCAAGGGACTTAGAGTTGCTATTGTGAGATCATCACACTAGATCCCTTTACCAAACTCCACTAACTCATTTTTAAAATCACAAATTCTGCACATTGTCACTTCTTTCTTCTTTAGCCGTGTTCTTCCTCCCAAACTAGAAAAAAAAAATTCTCTTCTTTCTTCTCTTTGCTTCGGTCATTGATGAAGCTTGAGGCTTTTAAGGGTTTTTGGTAGTTTGAGTGAAGAATCATCATCCTATCTTGTCTACTTCTTCAACTTGGTGGAAAAATTCTCTTTGGTGTGTGCTTTGGGAGCTTAGGGATTCGACCACTCCAAGAAATTCAAAGGTAAGGTTAAAATTTCTGGTTGTTTAGTGTTTATGGATGCTTGAAAGTTGGTTAGAACATAGGTTTGATGAAATTTTGTGTGGTTAGGGAGATTGGTATTGTGACCGTACCTATTTGGGGATTTTGGGAAATTTTTGGCTTGTTGTTTAAATTGAGCAATTGATGGTATAATTAGTGTAGTATGGTTGTGAATTGTATGATTTTTATGTCCATTGAACCTTGGTTATGCATTGCCCCCTTTTGGCCGAATTGATTAGGGTTATTGGGGGAAACTTTTGTTCTTTGTTTAATTGAATAAATAATGATGCAATTGATGTTGAATATGTATGAATTATATGATTTAATTGTCAATTTAATGATTGATTGTGAATATGAGTTTGGACCGAATTCAACTTGAGACAATTTGGGGGAAATTATTCCTTTGTTCCAATTGAGCAATTGAAGTTGTAATTGATGTTATTTGAATGCTAATTGAATGCTTTAGTTGTCAATTTGATGTTTGATTTTGAAATTCATGTTGGACCAAATTGAAATTGGGGGAAATGGTTTTAATGCTATAATTGGGCAATTGAATATGTATGTGAGGCCTAGTGAACTAAATTGAGGTGATTTGAATGTTGAATTATGAATTGAAGTTGTATTGTTGGATTTCAATGTGGACCGAATAGGGATTAGGGTTTTGGTGTGCAAATTGGTTTAATGATTCTGCATTTGAGTAGTTAGAACTTAATATGACATGATGAATTGATGTTTGAATACTTGAATTTGGAAAATTGGTAAAGGGGGAAGAAAGCCCCTTTTGGCCGAAATGCATGATGTGGGGGAAAGGGGAAAATTGTTTGGTTTTTGTTGAGTTGACCTATTACAAGTGAAATTAGTGACTTGAATTGCATGATTATGTGTTCAATTGAAGAAATTGAGGTTGGTTTGGGAAAACCCCCCAAATCTGAACCTATTAGGGTAAACTTGAGGTAATTGGGTTGAGTTGGTGCAATTGAGCTTGAAATTGTTCAATTGGTATGTGTAAATAAAGAATTATAGGCTTTAATTGCAAAAATAGGTTTTGGATGGGTTAGGCCTTGTTGGCCGAATGTTTTTGGCCTTTAAGTTAGGGTTTTTAGTTCTACTTTGTATGTACAATTGATATATGCATGTGATGTGGCAATTGGATGAGTAATTTTAGCTTAAAGGAAGTAAATTGCATGTTTGAATTTGGATATGAAATGTGTTTGGGTCCTTATGACCAATAAAGTTCAAAATGCTTTGGCATGAAAGCTAAGCTAGAACGTGAACCCAAACTTATTTGATCATGCTTATAAGATATGTTATTGATGTTGTATGGAATGAAAATGGGGTTTAAACTCCTTACGAGTGTTGTTTTGGAATGGCCAAGTAACTTAGTGAAATGAGAGCTTGAATATGAAAGTGATATATGTAACTTGTTTGAAATAACTGTGTATATGTGTTTGAATGTGCTATGTTGGCTTGATATTGTGTCTTATCTAAGAGTTGGTATGTGTATAGGGGAATCCTCCCAGGGAAAAGAGAAGGTGGCAAAGCAGTAGGTGCTCGAGCCTTGGAGGGGCGTTTTGGTCAC
>CANXYC010215228.1:0-46885 GCA_948193065.1 Aleurites moluccanus | reverse complement strand
TATATATATATATAATTTTAATTTGATTCGATTTGAAATCGAGAAAAAAAAAATATTCAAAACACAAATTAAACTAAATCAAATTAAATCAAATAAATTATAAAATTATTAATTTTAATTTAATTTAATTGATTTGATTTGATTTAGTCGATTCTAATTCAATTTACAATGTGTAGCTTCTGTAATTAATTAATAAGTTTCACAATAAATAAAACAATAACAAATTTATATAATATTGTATTACCAGTTCATCTGTAGTTTATAAATCGAGTACTCATCAGTGGAATCACGCATGAATTCAAGAATTCAAATCTTGTATATTTGCACGTAAATCAGTTTATCACCATGATCGATTCTTGACTCGTCTAATGTAAGAATGGTGGTTTTGGCGAACAGATTTATGAGAATGAGAATTGTGATGCAAGAAAAGCTTCTTCAAGACTTTCATGAAGACCACCAAACCTGCAACTCCAGGCTTTCTTGCATCTGAAACCATGCCAGTATTAGTAGTACTGTTACTAGTTTTAGATAATCTTAAAGATTGATGAAGTTCAACACAACCCATATTTACCATATCAGAATCTGAAATTCTTGAAATACTATGACTTCTTTTCAGTGACATTTCTTCATTGAAGTCTTCCCATAACATATCCATCTTTTCTTGATCTTTAGTATCATCTTCATCATAATTATTAACTTTCTCCACCCAAGAAAAACTCTTTCTTTGGGTAGAATTCTTGATTGGTTTGTGAATTGGGAAACAATCTTTAAAATCTTCTTCTTGATCGCTTTCTTCATCTTGAAAATCTTCTTCTTGGTCACTATCTTGATTTTCTTGTTTTTTGGTAGTGGTGGTGGTATTATTGTGGCAGGAATCAGGAGAGGCTGCCGGAGGTAACCGCCATAGAGGCGGGGAGTCGATGGCCGAGGAGACGGTGTCGGTAAAGATAGGGAAGCTGAAGTCTTCAATAGTGGTGGTGGCCATGGCTTGGCTGAGGAAAAATAAGAAATATGGACATCAGAGGAAAGAGGAGAAGAGTTTGGTGTAGGTGGATTTTGGACATATTAGTAGTTCTACTCATACAAAACACAAGTTAATTAACATCTGTTTGGGGTTTGGATTTAGATGAAGGATCTAGGTTGTAGGGTCCCACTCAATGCAATGTCTCTCTGTAGGTAGATTTGGCTACTCTAGTGGGCCCAATCATTTTTTGAAATAATGTTTGAAATTTGGATAATTATTAAATAAAATAAACTAATTGTAAAAAAAAATTAATAAATAAGATAATAAAATGATCTTCCTTCTCAAAAAAAAAAAAAGGAATTTATATAATATTTTTATTCTGATTACATATAAATTTATTTAATAAAAATAATAAAATATATATTTTCAACTTACTTAATAATCTATATAAAAATATAATTATATCAAATTAAAATAAATTTCAAAATTATATAAAAAAATTAAATGGAATATATAGTACCTAACTTTGCTTTAATATACTCTCACTCTAAAATTAAATCTTTTTTTTTTCCAAACATTATATTTTTATGGTTTTCAAACAAAATTTATATAAACACAACACATAATATCTTTTTATTATTTTTCAATTTGCCTATATATAATAAGCTCGATGTATATATATTTTTATATAAATAATTAAAATTATTAAAGATAATATTTAAATTTAATAAAAAATTAATAATAATAATAATTCAGGGAGGTTAATATATTTTAAGAAAACACAGACGAAATAATAAAATATAACCAGAATTGCAAAGTGTATGATAATATTGTATTTAAACAAAACTTTTTTAAATCTCCTAATAAATTTTTAAGTTTAAAGGTTTCGCGTTATAATCTCAATTGAGACTAAATTTATATAAATTTTAAATATGAAGAATTAATTTTTAAATATAAAAATTAACTTAATTGATAAAATATATTTAATTATTGATTAAATTTAAATTTTTAAATAATATTTCAGAGATAATTTTTAGATATATAAATTGAGTATATATAAATATATTTATAAACAGTCATTCATCACCTTTGAAAGGAAATCAGAGACACCTCATCTACCGCCGGATTGCAAGGAGGAATTGCCTCTATTTACTTAATTTTTGCCTAATTTATTTTTTTCCACATTGTGATGTTGACTCTATATAGCTTTGAAAGGATTGTTCTACTACACATATATATTTTTGTTTGTTAAGTTTATAACTTAAAATTAGTTACTAATCCATTAAGTCAGCAATTGATTGTCCTTTTGCAATTGCAATCTAATATAATCTCATTAAATATATAACAAAAATTTACTAAATATTTGCTTAATTATATTAATTTAGGGATTAAGCATGCATTAGAGTTTTTATTTGGATATAGTAGTTGCATCAATCAAGCTTTGTCCCAAATCAAAATAGTTGTTGATATAGTGTCTCTCATTTTCTAAAATAGGAAAATCTTTTTCTTTAGAGGTACTATATGGTAGCCTTTGAATTTTGAATTATGAGTTAACCCTAAGTAATTAACTGATGCAAATATGTAAATTTTAAAATTTATAAGTCAATTTAACTATGCGAAATAATCAAAATCAAAGAAATGAGTTACTGGAAACTGGTCTTATATGGATTTAGTCCAATGAAAAACGGCACAACAAATCAAATTTATTATCTCCGACGATGATTAATGGCATATTTTAGTCAAATTTCTTTATTTATATTTCCGTTTGGCAATTTAAAATTTTTAATTTATTTTTGATAACTTTTATTTTCTTATTTTCTTTTAGTAGGAAATTTGTTTTACAGTGCCTTTTAAAATATTATTTTTATAATATTTTATTTCATCATTTATATAAATCTAGTAATTTTTTTTCTTTTTCGAATAAATTACCATATTATATTCCTAAAGTTTCTAAAATTTATTCTCTCAATATATTTTATAAGTTTTAAAGTTTTGAGATAGTTTTTTATTAAAATAAAATAACATTTCTCTTTAAAAATATTTTAATTTTCAACATTCTTTTAAATTAATAAATTTTGATTATTAATTTGATATTTATTTTAAAATCAACATATTCTTAAAAGATTTACACTACATGTTTAACTTTATTAAAAATTTATTCAAAGCATAGAATATTGTTAATACACATCACTAATTGAAAAAACAAATTATATAGTAAAATGATATTATAGGTAGTATTATATATTATATAAATATTATATTAAGTGTATTTTTTTTTTCTATTTAATTAAATACAGAGTATTCATTTTAAAACTTGAATCTCTTAATAGTGATTTATAGCCTCTAGCCTTTAGCATCCAAGAGGTTTTGGTTTGGTGGTTTTAATTTGTATATATAGATATATATAATATACGTCAAAAAGTTAGTTATTAATAGTTAAAAGACAAGCCAGACACATACTAGACTTCAAACATCCAAATATTAAAATTACTTGGATGCTGATTGAGAGACTCGAACCTACCACTCACGCTTTATAACTGGCCAAGCGTCCAATCGCCTTAATTTGCGTTCTTTTAGGATATAAGGATTTACTTTTGGTGGTTTTGATATGTTTTTTTTCGAGTGTTAGTGCTTCCACTTACCACCAAATGGGAATAATAATCTTCTTGTCAGAGAATATAGAAATTTTTAGTGTTTTGAAAATGGGACTGGATAAGTGACGGTCTTAATAAGAACCGTGGAGATCCGGCAATTTAAAATAAAAATAAATAGTCTATTATTTTACTGTAACATATTAAGTGGTCTGATAGGAAATTGAGGGTTTAAGTTCAAATTTCACGTTCTTCACTATTTTTTTTTTATTTTTTTCATTCTTTTTTCTTTTATTCTTTTTTAGTTGTATGAGATATTTGATATTATATTTAAATTTATTTATATTCAATTATTTGATTATCATTTTATTATTTTTCTTATTCTCTAATTTAATTCATGTGTCCAATTATTTTTATTTTTTTATTCATCTTTTATTATTATTATTTTTTCTTTTCTTATTTTCTTATTTTATTTTATTCCTTTTCAGCCGTAAAAAATATTTATATTATATTTGATTTATTTATATTAAGTTATTGAACCATCACACCATACTAAGTTATAATTTAAAAATTTATACGTTACACTGTAATAATTTTAAAATTTATTACTTTTCCTGGTAAAAAAAAAAATTAGTCATTAGTATTATTGATCCCCTTAAAAAAATGTTATGGCACCGCTACTGAATTGGACTGGCCAATTGAATCGAAAAATCGAAAATTAATTGAATAATTGGTTCAATCCATTCTCAATTATCCATCTTTAAAAAATTGGACTAAAAATTAATGATTCGATTAAGTAATCAGTGATTCGACCAACTCTAATCAAAATTTTCAAGTTTAACAGATGAGATTTTTTATTTTTTAAACTTTTTTAATCAAAACAATTTCATTTTAATTCATTCAAAACAATTGTTTTATTTTCGAATATATTTTAATCAAAATGATATCGTTTTGAAAAATTTAAAACAGTTTTAATTCACCTTTTAGTCTTCTTTTCATGGAAATGGATTGCTTTTTTTTTAAAACAAAATATTATTATTATTACACTAGTATAAATAGAATATATCATAATAATAATTTAATAACATCACATAATATTATCTAAAAATTAAATAAAAATAAATTATCATTCATATTATAGTGAGTTAAAATTTAAAACTCATCAAATTAATATTAAATTAACTTGAATAGTTATAAATTTATATGAAATTAAATAAATAAAAATATTAAAATAGTATAAAATTTTTAAAAATAAAAGTGAATAAAAATAATGATAAAAAATTAAATTGAGCAAAGATTATATATATATATATAATTTTATTTTATTTTATTATTTACTTTTTATTTATAAAAATTAAATTAAATGTAAAAAATAAAATGAAAAAATTAATATTAAACTAATTAACATTGACAAATTAATATATATATTTT
The DNA here is from genome assembly GCA_948193065.1 of Aleurites moluccanus. Classification (NCBI taxonomy): domain Eukaryota; kingdom Viridiplantae; phylum Streptophyta; class Magnoliopsida; order Malpighiales; family Euphorbiaceae; genus Aleurites; species Aleurites moluccanus. Next base: position 41,899 of record CANXYC010215228.1, on the reverse strand, counting down.
TTTATTATATAATATTAATTTAATTACTTTAAATTTAAACTCAATTTAATCCAATCTCGATTAAACTTTTAACTATCTCTGTCTTCACTTATTTTTCTGACCAGTTCGAGTCTAAGAATATTGGTAATACTAGCACACGGAAGATTGCTTAAGGCAAAAGGCCAGTTAAGGTTCTATCTTCGGCAAAAAAAATTAAAGCCTAATAGAAAGCAAGCCCATTCTTAAAGATTCGAGTGTTTGGACAACAAAAATGTGCGAACATTTTCCCGAGGTCTAAAATATTGGCAATCAATGTTTTTCTGCAATATCAACCCTCCCTTCTCCAATGCCATCGAGTATACAGGAATTTCTGCATTTCTATGTAAATTTGAAGCTAAACATACATTATAAATAAAAATGTGCTCAAAATTACAATACCCCATGGTGGGGATCCTTCGCCATTAGTGAGAAGGTGTACTGGGGATTTGAACAGCTTTACATAGCAGCAGCTGAAAGTGCACTTTTTTCTACTCGAGGATAATTCTTGCCATTCTTTGTTCATCATCTTCTCCAATAATATAAAGGACCGGCTCAATGCGTTGGTGGTATACAAGTCAAACGCTGTGAGTCCCTCACTCCCCAGAAACACATTGGCACATCAAAATTACAGTAGATCAATGAATGGCAGAACATAACTATACTTGTTGCAAGGATTCTTGACATCGAAGAGGGATTCCTTCTGGTGCAGAACATAACTATACCTGTCGCAAGGATTCTTGACGTCGAAGAGGGATTCCTTCTGGTTCAAATGCATCCTCTACTGCATGCTTGGACATCCGCAATGGTAGAGACTGTGATGAACCTGCAAACAAAGCTCATTTTGTTTACATCAGTAACCTAAGAAACCGTAAGAAAGATGACCAAGCATCACCAAAATGCCCTGAATGCTCACCCTCAACCATGTCCTTCGTTTTATGAAGAAGAAAAGTTCCAGAAAGGATAGTCACAAATCCACACATTTCAGTAACAATTTGAGTTGGGTTCTGTCGATCCCAATCCTGAATTGGAAAATAAGTACATAATTTAGAAAAAAAAAAAAACTCATTTTAAAATGATGAATGTTAAACACATAAATCAGTAAAAGCCCTAAATTAATATTTCTGTTCATAAGGAAATATTAATAAGGGCTGACAAGTTGACACTCAAATATAACAACTTAAATCTTCCGCAAATAACCATCAAAGTTTCCAACCTTTATATTCTCTTTTCTGCAGGCAGAAGCTTATTTATTCCTATATATATTGTGTAAAATAAAGAAAATTATAATTTTAAAAAAATGTTAATTATTGTAATTTAAAAAAAATTAATTAACCGACATAATAAATAAGAATAGGCAATAAGAAACAAGTAAACAATCCACCTAAGAATCACAAATAAGCCTAGGAGTAAAGATTTTTGTGTAAACAAATAAATTAATATATAGACGCACAAATACCAAATATTTACAATGAAATGAAGCACCATCATAAAATTAACTTATTAATTCAAATTGCATTACAGTTAAATGATAATTGGCATCACATCCCCATCAGGTAACAAACCTCACCCTTCTGTCAATTAGGAATACTTTTGTCTAGTGTCATCTCCTCCCTACCTCCTGAGTTTTTTGAAAGTAATTCATATCACTAAGACTTTCTTGTTTATTTTTAATCTATAGTCTATTTTATGTTGCATAGTAAGAGTTGACTGCATGATCTATCATAATCACACCTCATCTTGTCAACTGAGGCAAAGTCATGGGCATATTCAAGTCTAAATGGTAACTAGACTGCTTTTCTTTGTCTGTCAAGGTTCTTACAGCTTTTCTAGAACTACTGTTAAGTACAGAACTTATTATTGAGAAATGGAATGGCCAAGAAAGGATGCCAGAATGCAAGTATGTAACCAGACTCACACAAATGGGGAAAAACCATATTTATGGGTCAAGTGGAAACAAACCCTAGTTAAAAGGTAAAGCAACTGATGTCGAACCAAATAACTATCAACCTTCTAAAGGATATCAGATCAAAACCCAGACTTTGGAAGAGGCAACACAATGATAGAATTAGAGCAAAAGTTTTAATAACACAAAATCCTATTTCTCAATAATAGAAATGTTAATGCTGTCAATATGAGACAAGGGGCATTCTACTGTGTTGTATCCCCAACTTGTATCATGTGATGATGCCATGTGAATTGTTAGAAACTTATTAGAAGTGCACGAATGAATTCTATCACTATAATGTCAGCTATTACATCAGTGGATCATTTCAGAATGAACACAAGAAAAAAATATTTATTTTTGTATTTGTATTTTGAGCGCATCCAAGCAAGGTATTTATAGTAATGTTTCATTTTCATCTAATTCACAAATTTCATTCAGACAAATGATTTCAAATTGTCATCATTCTTATCACGTGATAAATTGAAGGCATCTGTCTTCCTAGTTTTGCATCAGATTTGTCAAAGAACCAAAATAACATATTCCAGGAAAATCTCAGCCCCAAAAGGCACTTATGCTTAGATGTTTTCTCAGCTTTTGACCAGCACAAGCAACTAAGATGAGCCACACTATTGATTGCAAGGATAAACATCAGATGTGAGAATTGAGAAGCAAAAATTCAAGAATGGCATTGCAATACACATTACTTGATTACAGTCATACACAGTACAGAAAAAACAGAATAATTTAATGGATTCAGTCCCCCACACCTGCAGACTAGACATGCATTATTCAAAAAATTTGAAGTCACAAAATGTAATTTGTAGGAATAGAATGAAAAGAAAATGTAGCCAACGCCAACTAGATTAGCATAAAAGTTTCAGGACATGAGGTGTGTTGGTTTTATAATTTAGCAACTCTCAGCATTTTTAAAATTATGCCCCAGATCAAAAGACCAACTGGGTGAATGAGAATCATCACTGCTGCACACAGTAAAGGACACCTCTGTCTCGTTCCTGTATGCTTAACTGCATTGCCCCATTAACCTAACAGGCACCTTTCTTTCTATTTCCCTTTTTTATTTTCCAAAAGTAGGGGAAAGGGGTGGAATGTGGGTGTTTGGTAAACACAGACAACTAGTAGTTGCCATCCAATCACAGCTACAATGAATTACAGCTGAAAATAGTTTTAATTTCAAGGGGCAAGCACTTGGCTAAGGTAGGATTGAATACAAGGATTAGTTGCCATCACATGATATTTCAATTGCATCAAGTCAAAGGGGAGAAAGATAGAGAGAGAGAAAGAGAGAGAATAAACCCATCAAAAAGAACAAATATATTTGGCCAAAAAGATCACCTTGAACATGATTACACTGGCCAAAATGGTCAAGGACGTAAACATCACATAGTATATGGGTGACACAACAGCTGTGTTGAATGTATCAAGAGCCTGCAATTAAGAGAATATAATATAAGTTTCCTGCAAAAACCATAAAAAAAGAATCCATTGGTGTTTGCGAAACTGAATATTAAGAGGCAATTGAACCATTTAGAAGAAATTTTAGCATTTGTAAATGTTTCTTTATGGTAACTGCTCGCTCTATTCAAATTTACAGCTGCAGGCTGCAAGCTAGAAGTTTTCCCCGTAACATCCATCAACGGCACTTTTGCAGAGACCACACATAAAGGGAAAAGGAAAGGACATTGGAGGATTTTTGATAACTCAAATTTAAAAGTGTCATAAGTTAATTTTTAAGTACGAGTAATAAAATTTATTTTTCAGCACATAAATCGAAAAAATTGCTTAATATGTCAAGTAAAATATCCTACTTCATGCTTTAAGCTAATAATGATTCTTTGTTGGTACTAAAATAATTTTTCGGTTTAAAATTTTCAAATTACTGAAATCCAGTGAACTCATGCCACCAGGAAGTTTAAGGATTAATCATCATGAATCTTGAAAGCTAAATTCCTACAAAGTTCTAACTTCCTAGATTTCACAATTTAGCAATTTTAAGTTACCGGTTTCATGGGTGAAAGAAAGATGCCTATTTATCTCAACGAGTAAACTAATGAGCAAAAGTGAATAAAATGAGGTTTAACCCTACTTTCTGGCTTTCTGGCAGATCAATCATTCTTACAGTTTAAGTAAACTAAGTTATAAAATAATTAAGTGCATTTAAAATTATCCTAGGTAGTCAAGGCAATAGGTTTTATCCCTCAAGATTACATAGGACTGAAAATAACTCCTAAGAAAAACAATACCTTGTTTAAATAGTTCATCTGAGTGATCACACAGGTAATCACAAACAAGGTAAAGGTCCATGTTTGGGGGTATACTAACTGATTCATTCCTGAGAATGTTAGCTTCAGAGCAATTCCCAGTGCTTTAACACTCATGACCTGTCAGCGTGTGCAGGAAGATGATTTTGACAACAGTGGAATATGTATGAATGCATGGGTGCGTAAACAAGCAAATAGGAAATCAGATTCAAGTAAAGGGCAACAATTGAAACATACCGAGAGTGAACCCACAAGTGAACAAACTGCTATATAGACCATAACATGAGTCTGCCCATACTGGGGTATAATACGGACAATGATGATGAAAACTGCTGCAATGACACAACTAGCATAAAAAAGAAAAGCTGCAAATATCCAAATTGGTTGAATTACAATTCTTAAATATGATAATTAACAGGGAAAAAAAATGGCCATAGAAATGATTGCAAAAACCAAGAATCTATGATGTGTAGAAGAGATGAACACCTGGCTCTGTAGCAAGGTCCCACACTTCCTTAACAGACTCAATATCGCGTTCTTGAGGAGCATGCAACACAATCGTTGTTGAACCCACAACACATAGAATACAACCAAGAATCCCACAAATGTGCAACTTCTCCCGTAAAATAACATGGGCTAGGACAGCACTGTAAGACAAAATGGCTAGCATTAAAATCAGATTAACTCAGATTTACAGTCAACTGTAAATCTTTTCTTGCCTGATAATAATGCTCAGTGCACCAAGAGGAGTGACCAGAATAGCCGGCGCAAATGCATAAGCTGCAAAGTTGGCAATTTCCCCAACAATCACTGCCATAATGACAATTATTTTAGTCAGAATGCACTAAAACTCTGCAATTTCCCAGGCAATGCCATAATGACAATCATTTGTGTTAGAATGCACTCAAACTGAACAGGCTTAATATTAATAAACTTAAAAGAATACGCATAGATACATACATATATGCGTGTGTATCTGTATGTAATTAAAATAAAAAAGGACCAGAAAACTAATGAGAGAAAATTTGTAGTGGAAAATGAAAAAAGCATAGTGAAAGATAATGAAAATAAAGGGTAATCAGACATATAAGTATGAAACATACAAACACTTTACCAGAAAATGACAAATGATTGCAATGCTTAATAAAGGGAAGGGCAGTCATCAAAAGTGCCATGCAGTGCATAGCTTTCAAATTATATCAGGGTGCTGGCCCAATGAAAGAAGTGAAAAAACTTTGATCATCATGGCAGGCGATTATGTTAGGAAATCCTCCAAGTATCAAATCACAGTTGGTTGCTTTCATAAGCACTTCATGAAAAATGAAGCAGGACCACATTCAAGCAAATGCATGAATGTAACAGGTTGGTTTAATAGAAAATAATTTCAATCAAATGTCCTCAAGATTCTCCTTGCAATCAAAAGCAAGTGATGAACCTAATAAATTAATTTAACTCAACTTAGCCTTTACCCTAAACTTAATTGAAGTTGGTTATATGAATTTTTTATTTCCACTCTAAACAATTTTGAGCTACGTCTTGTGATAATTGTAATGCTTTTAAATTATATTACATTCATTTTCTCTAAGTTAGTTTAGGTCTCCCTCTTCCGTTCTTCCTCTCTTCTATCACGACGTGCTCGATCTCCCTAACCAAAATCTCCCTAAATCTCTGCTTTACATGTTCAAAACATCTTAATCTCCACTCTCTCATTTTGTTTTCAATCGATGTGATTTTCATTTTATCTTTAATGCTTTCAATACGTATCTATTATATCATGATCACACATTCATTTTAGCATCATCATCTCGATAATACTCATCTTTAATATATATTATCCCTTCATTGTTCAACACTCAATACTAAATAATATAGCTAATTAAATAGTTGTACAGTAAAATTTTCCTTTTAATTTATTGAGAATCTTGTAGTCATATAGGACTCCTGTGACAAGTCTCAATTTCAACCACCCAGATTTTATCTTACGGCTAACATCCTCCTCACAATCTCCATCTCTTTAAAGGATTGAGCCTAGATATTTAAAGTGGATGTTTTGGGATAATGTCACTCCATCCAAGTTAACTTTTTTATTATCCCTAATTCGACCTTCATTAAACTTGCAATTCGTGTATTCTGTCTTGATTCTACTTAACCTCAAACTTTGGACTCCAAAGTACTCCTTTAGAACTATAACTTTCTATTAACTCCATCCAATGTTTCATCAACCAACATAATATTGTCTGCAAATATCATGCAACAATGAATGTCTCTTGTATATGCTTTACTAATTCATCCATAACCAAAATAAAGAGGTAAGGACTCACTGTGAACTCTTGATGCAACTTAACTAATATAGAAAAATCTCTCGAGTATCTTTTAACCGTACGCACATTAATAGTCGCTCCTTTATACATGTCATTTAATATTAGTATATATATATAATAGATATCTCCTTACATTCTAACACCCACCATAAAACTTCTCTTGGGACTCTATCATAAGTCTTCTTCAAATCAATAAAAAACATATGCAAGTTTTTCCTCTTATCTTTGTATTTTTCCATCAATCTTAAGAAAGATAGGTTTCATGGTTAATCGACTTGACATAAAACTGAATTGATTCGCAGAGATAGATATAACTCCACGTAAGCGATATTTTATAACTCTTTCCACAACTTCAAAGTATGACTCATAAGCTTAATTCCCTTGTAGTTTGAGCAACTTAAGTATCTCCCTTATTTTTAAAAAGGGATACTAAAATGATATTCCTCCATTCATCTGGTATTTTCTATAAAAGTAGAATTTTATTAAACAATCTAGTTAACCAAGCTACTTCTACATCATCCAGACATTTTCATACTTTCATTTGAGCCTCAAGCTTCATCCTTTGCAAAGTCTCATTGACTTCCGAAAATCTAATCCTTCTAATGAATGTCATATTCTTCTCTATAATCATATGGTCTATGTCAACCATGTTACCACATTGACCATGATTGAGAAGTTCATCAAAGTAACTCTTTCACTTTCTTTAATGTCCTTATCTTTCACCAAAACATTTCTTTCTTTATCTTTGATACATTTTACTTTATGGAGATCTTGACATCTCTTTTCTTTCTTTCACTACCAACCTGTAGATATTATTTTCACTTTCTTTCATTCCAAATTTCTTATACATCTTTTCAAAGACCTAGGGTCTTGCTTAGCTCATGGTCTTTTTTGCCTCTTTTTCACTTCTTTATGTTGCTCATAAGCCTCCCCATCATCATATTTTGGTAGTCTCATCTTTACTACCTTTTATACTTCCTTACTACCACTTCCTCTCCTTTGAGAGTGAGTCATGTCCTTCAGACTCACTCAGGACTTCTAGTCATTTCTCTAATCCTTGAAGCCATGTCTATCCACACAGTATTAGTCTCCATGTCTGACTTTCATGCTTTCAACTCGAAGAGTTCATTTTTAAACATCATCTGATTTGCCGCTTTTAATTCTCATTCCTTTATTTTAGATGTCGTACTTCTTCTACATCTTTTTGTCCTTATACAGATCTTGACATCCAAATTCAAAAGTTTGGCATCTATAATTAACAATAGTATGTTAAAGAGACATGCATGACTAAAAAGGATTTACTCCAATAATTTTTTTAGCAATTCAAAAGTAATATAAATGTGCAGCAATACAAAAATGGGAAATCTCATATGATATGATATGTAAATATGGCATTTTATAAAAAAGTAGGGTGTACAATTAGTAAATTTTGCATAAAAATATCACTTCTTTACAAACATAAAGACTCATAAATAGACCCTAAAGACACTAACAGAGCTAGAAGTTACAAAAATAGACCTTGAATCTTGAAATTGTAAAATAATAGACTAGCAGCTATTTTTAAAGTTCTTGTAAAACTCTATAAAGACTAAAAATTACTTGATAACATAACAAATAAGTGCTTCATAAAATTCAGACCATAATTCTAAGATTTTTAAACATTTAGGATTGAATTTTCTCAAGTTCCTTTTATTCTGCATCACATAAACAAACCCCTTAGGTGTCCCTCTAGTTTTTTGAAACATTACCCAGTGTTTTTGAAACAAGTGTTGAACATTGTGGTGCCTTTTGTGTTTTCACTCTTGGTTTATTGCTTTGAGTAAACCGCTCTTATTTTCTCTCTTATTCATCTGTTTTCTTTAATTAACCACTGTTGTTTTGTCTTACCTTCATAATAAAGTAACATTGTTTTGTCTTACCTCCACAAGAAAATAACATTGTCATTTTATATTATATCCACCACCAACATTGGTCATAAATTCTACTCCATGAATCCAAGACCTCCAAATTCCCATGGTATATAACCACCAAAAACACATCATCATTACTCAAACAATACACCAAAATCAATTGCCACAAGCAGGGGCAGATCCATTCCTTGGGTTGGGGGGTGCATGGCCCCCAAGCATTTTAAAACTAATTTTTATATATAAATATTTTTAATATATTTTTAAAATATCATATTGACCTCCTCAAAATTTTAAAATACCATATTAGCCCCCTCAAACTTTTCAAAATTAATTTTTATAACTACATATTTTTAATATATTTTTAAAAATATATCATATTAACCCCTCAAAAATTTATAATTTTCATAATTAAGCTTACATATTTTTTAAAATATATGTATTTAGCTACTTTAAATTTTTGAAATTTTGCCCATTACATATATATTCCATAATTTTTTTCTTAAAATATACATAAATTATCCTAAATTTTAAGATTTTATTTATTATCAATGTATTGTTATATTTATATATAAATAAATATTTCATTAAATAATAATAATACTAAAAATTTTAAAAACTTTTATATTACAATTACAAAATTGAATTTTTTTTGTTCACAATTATTTTTGGTCCTCCCAATCCTTAGTGCCTAGTTCCGCCCCTAGCCACAAGTATCAAAATTTCTAAAAGCCACACTCACCCAAACACAGATACAACGAAGGTGGTAAACTAATTTTATTCAGATTCATAATTTTTAACTATAAAAGCTTGATCTATTTCATTGAAAATTTTGATATAGATTTGTGAAAAGGGCTGCATACTCTTGGTTGTTGACATATGAAGGACATATGCACCCTTAACCACCAATGTGAGAGATCTGACAATGATGGTAAAAGAGAGGGTAGAAGATGCCAATGATGGACAGTGTCAATGATTTGATGGTGTGAAAGATAAAGTGATTTTTGAAGTTTGAATGAAGGAGGTAGGCATAAAGATCAATGATAAATGATAAAAAAGAAAAAAGAAAAAAAGAAAGGAGAAACCATGTTTCTCATTTCATCATTTGTTTTCCCAAACAATTTTGAGGAAAGTGAAGAAACAAAAATGGCACAATTGTTGAAAGAGTTTTCCATTTTTCCCTAAGGAAAAACAAAAGACCAAAAACCACAATGTAAATGAACACACCCTAAAATAATAATGGGAAAAGTTTCCGAGGCACTTCCAAGAGTTTCCAAAAGGTTCCAGTCTCTAAGATGTATCCAACAAAAGAAAGTGAGTTCATAGAGATTTCCATGCTTTACAGAATTAGAGGGTAAATTAAAGAAATATGATGAAGCATTAAATTTGAAAACTGTAAAGAACTTGAGAATGAATGTACTCAAGCTTTACATAGGCTCAAAATGATAAATAAAATTCATGAATTTCAAGTAAACCCCCACCCCAGCATATTCCCCCAAGGTGTTAAGGAAAAAGACAACATCATATAAGACATCCAAACAGCAATAAAAAAAAATTTGGGAGCAAGGTGGGGGTTTGAGAGGAAGATCAGAGCAGCTATGAATTGCAGTGGCAACTCACATCACACTGCTTCACTATAAATATTAATCAAGTGCATGTAAAACCCTTTATGACCGTGCAGTTGAGAAGCAACTCCTAAGAGATAAAAACAATTTTCCACAGGTAAACAAAAGCAAAGTAGAATAAGCATAACAATAGACTTTGTAGCAAAAAACTTGAAAGAAAAAGCAAGGAACCAAGAGAGATTAGAGAGCAACAGGAAGACTAAAAGAAACAGAACATCAGGTGCTGAAGTAAAGGACTATTAAGTTGGGCTATCCAACCACTTGTGCTTTTCCTAGAGAGAAGTTTAAAGAAGACAAGAAACAACATAGTTCCCAGAACCCAATTGCATAAAAGTCAAACTTCTCATACATGTAAGGATCACAACACCTGTTACACTTGAACTCTTGATTCCCAATGTTTAGATCAATTTGCTTTTGGGTTAAGTCTCACAAAAGACGAGAAACAAATGCAAATGCACAGGTTAAAAAATAAGAATGAAGATCAAGATTTTATACCCAAAGAATCAGATAAGGTAGTTCATTGTAATGATTAATGAAACCATATTCAAACAACTAAAGTAGTGTTATAATAAGAGTGCCTTCAAACCAAAAATGACATAGTAAAAATACACCAAATGAAGCAAAACATTGTTGGCCTTTGCTTCAGGCAACCTCACCTAGTTGGGTTCTTTAATGATCATCTCAACTAAGACTTGGTTCCAAACTAGCTAGACTAAGCTACATGAATCCTTTCTGATCTCGGAACTAGTTGTACTATGTAATGCAAGTGCTACATGCCTTAACCCCACCTAAAAAATTCAAGCAAATCACCAATTATTGTTTCATATTCTCCAGTAAATGCCACATGCTCAATCCAGAGTCTTGTTGAGAGTTGCAGTTCACTTACACAAGCTTGCATGCCTGTAATAATGCATCTATGTTTCTATAAGTGCATGTCTATATGAATTTACATATGCTAGCAGCCTGCAAGCCCTTATACACAATCAATTACAATTTCAAATTCTTTGCAGGACCTATGACTAGCATGTTACTGGGATATGAAACCATAAAAGTGATTTGAAATCAGTAACAATACTTAAACAAGAATTGATGAAGACAATCATCAATGCTAATTAGTGTATTGTAGTAAAGGACCACACGTATATCGACCTGTAATGCTTTACATGTGCCAACATGCAAAATTGTACATTTAACATTGAGCATAACACTAAACCATAAGATGAAAGAAGAATAGTTTCATACAATTTTCTAGCAAACTATCTAAAATGGAAACAAATATGGGGGGATGGGGGGCAAGCAGAGGAGAGATAGTTAGGTTTTAATATCTTAATCCATCACAAAAATATGTGTCATATAACTCGTAGAATTTTAGAATTAGCAGAGTTAACCCTTTCAATGAATTACGATATAGTTATAACCTTGTTATCCCTCAGCAGGAAAAGTTCACACAAGTTTTATTATTGTATTTTCATTGAAGGAATAAGAAAAACATACGAACTTACTTGTAATCATGCCGATCCACCAAAGAGGCTCATACAGATAAGAATAACCCCCAGCACCTGCAACAAAATCAATAAACTTACAGTATAAACACACCACTTCAACATCATGCAATAACAAGAGATGACATACCACCACCCACAACAGTTCCGTAGATAAGATTTGCAGAATATACTATGGTTACATTAGCAAACTCTCAAGTTGTTGGAAGTATTTCATTTCGCTGTACAAACAAGGCCAACAAAAAACTCAGAGCAGCCATCCTAAAAGTTTCACCCATACCCAGTTTGAGCCAAGAACAAATCCTTTACTCGGCTAATTTCAAATAATACCAATGCCTAGCCTTATGCTTAATTGTATGCAGCAATAAAACATCATAATATCCTTTGTACTCCAAAAAAAGAAATTGGCAATTGCGCTAAAACCCATCAACATACCCCTAAAGTTCTAAATAAACTACAAAAGTTCAATCCATTTCACATTCAAAACCAATTTATGTGTGTGTGTGTGTGTGTGTGTGTGTGTGTATACCTAAAAGCACAAATTTTATATTTAAAAACGAAAAAAAAACAACTAAGACGCTCGTTTTCTATGTTATTGGGAACAAACTAACAATCCATAATAGTAAACAAGAAATTGGCAATTGAACAAAAACACCCAAAAATACCAACTAAAATTCAATTGATTTCCCAACCAAAAACAAATCCAAATGCGAAAAACAACTAAAACAATAACAAATAAAGAAAGTGACCTGCCCTGAGACCAGAGGCACCAGCTTTCTTCAAGCCCTTTTTCTTGACAATAAAACTTGCACCAATAAAGAAGCTAGAAGACAATCCCAACACGAGTCCTTTTATGTTATCAGAAGACATTCCCTTGTATGAGTCCGCCATAGCTCTAACTTCACAAAAACACCCTGATGACCTCCACCAACCCCACCACCACAATAACGAGAACAATATATCACCTCAAAAGGCACCGTCACCGTCACCGTAACCGGTTCCACCGTTTCCATTCCATAATCATCAATCACCCAACTGATTATTCTAAAAAACGTAATAGTAGTGTGTGTGCATAGCGAGCTTTGCAAGTATGTGATTATCAACTTCAATATTAAAGCACAGAGAGATAGATCAATCTAGCAGAGAGGATAAATTGGGAATTATGTATAGATCGAGGGATTTGGATTTTGCAAGTAAAGAAGCGGAGAGAAAAGGAAACTGTACTGGTTATTTCGTTACACTGAAAAATTATATATATATAATATATGGATTGGATTTGTTTGGGCCACTAAAGTACAAATATAGAAATACTGCAATCCACGCCTATCCACATTTTGGCTCTTTCTACTTTCTAACTTTTATCCTACATATTTTACCTTTGGTAATGAAATAGAATAATTATTTCTTATTTATTTTTATAAAATTTATTTATATTCCATACATATAAAAAATATTTATCATATATAATGAATTGCACATTTAAAAATTCAATCAAAATTTATAATAATAAATCTTTATTTCATTAAATAACTATTATTTTATCATATTCTTTGTTATTCTATAAATTAAATTACTATGAAGCCATAAGAAATATATATATATGCTAATTTCAGTAATTATTTTTGGACTTTAAGTTGAAGCCTCTTAGACTACATTTATTTATTTATGATAAAGTGGAAAAAAAAAGATAAAATTGCATTAAATAAATTTTTAGATAAGTTATCCAACAGATGTCATGAAAAATAATACTTAATATATTATGTGGAGATTTTTCAAAATAAAATATACTCGTAGTAAGATTAGTTTCGAGCTGAGTTAATCAATTTATCTACAATTTATTTCTCAATAGACATGATCGACAGTTATTTTTAGACTACATTTATTATGTCATATAAAAATATAATTCAAGATAATCAAATACATTTTTAATATGAATATATTTTTGGGAGGGGATGCAACTCCTCTTTTGAAGGTAATCAAATATATGCATTATTTTTAGAATTGGATCAACAGATTGAGAAATTAAAATTAAAGGTTATTTATTTTGTTAGTATAGTTTAATCATACTAAAAAGGATTAATAAATTTAATGACCATTTGTGAAATTAAGTCAAGAAATAATATTGTTACAATGGAGATTAATGTTTATTTTCAGGAGTTTATTTTCCTGTTCATCTAGCTCTAGCAGTTCAGGTTTTTGATTTTTTGCTTAACATACAAATAAATGAGACAAGAAATGTGAAAAAGAAACACAAAGAGAAGGCTAAAATCCCCAATAGGAGTGGGAGTCCACTGGGATTCCTATCAACGAACCTGTTCCGATTTGCTGTAAACCGAACCAAGGTTAGGATAATTGCAATGGTAAGGGAAATTTTTCCATTCAAATTATTGGCAGACAAAAGCAGAGTATTCAACTTGGTGAGTTTTCCCACTGAAGAAGGAATAGACCCATCAAGCTTATTTTCACTTAAATATCAATCAGAGTCGAGTTAAGATTATTCAACATAATTTCCTGGGGTATTTCACCTTGGAATTTTTTTTGAGAAAGCTTAAGCTCCTCCAACTTGGATTTTCCAAGGTTCTCAGGAACAACACCTGTGAACCTATTGGAATAAAGATTCAATCTTATGAGTGCAGGCAATCCATCTAATTGCAAACTCATTTTACCACTCAAAGAAAGACAAGTCCAAGTATTCTAACCCAATAAAACCACCACTAAAAGAAGGCAAATCACCAATCAACCTGTTTTTGCTAAAGTTTAGTACCCTTAGGTCACTAATACCTCCACAACTATCTATGAAATCACCTGGGATTAAGCTCAAGCATTTGTTACAGAGATCAAGGGATTGCAAAGATTCAATCTTGCAAAAAACAAGCAAAGACCCAGAATTAGAAATACCAAATTATTAGCAGATGGCAGTTCAAGCTAGCACATTTTTGAAGACTTTGGAAGATTTGTCTTTGATATTTTGTAATTTTTTAAATGACTAATGATGTTGATAAGTAATAAGGTACGGTAAGCTTGATTTTAGGCTAAATTTCAGTTTACTTTTCATATTTTTAATAGTTGGATTAGGTAGGAAATGTTGATGATTTGTTTTGTATAAAAACAACTTATCTCAATACAAGAAGTAGTTCAATTTTCTTCCAACTTTGTTGCTTACTTTAAACATCTTTCTCCACTATTTAACCTCTTAAATTCTCCAATATGCAACTTTACCATTAGTGATATCAGAGCCTTCATCTTGAGGGACTGTGAGAGTATACCAGACAGGCAAAAACACTCTATTAACCATAGACACATGCTTGAGTTCCTAAATAGCTTCAAGCAATTTTTCAGCACCCATACCTCCTGTTTTCTTAGGAGAGAACTATCCAATTTGGGTTGTGAAGATGCAAGCCTATTTAAAGTCTTATGACCTCTATGAGGTGGTTGTTACAGGAGAGGAAGCACCTGAGCTACCTGAGAGTCCACAGTAGCTCATATCAGAAACCATAGCCACAAGTGTGCAAAGAGGTACAAGGCCCTTACCTGTATACATTCTGCTATAAATGAAATCATCTTCACTAGAAGCATGGCTTATACCACTACTAAGGAAGCTTGGGACAAGTTGAAAGAAGAGTTCCAAGGCAATAATACAACCAGGAAGATGCAGGTATTGAATCTAAGAAGAGAGTTTGAAATGTTGAGTATGAAAGACAATGAGTCTGTAAAAGAGTTTATAAATAAGTTAATGAAGGTTGTCAACCAAATAAGATTGTTGGGAGAAACCTTTACTGATGGGAGGGTTGTAGAGAAGGTTTTGGTGAGCTTGCCTAAGAGATTTGAACCTAAAATATTCTCTTTTGAGGATTCAAAGGATGTCAGTTAAATGAGCTTGACTGAATTGGTTAATGCTCTGCAAGCTACTAAGCAGAGAAGGTCCATTAGGCTTGAGAAGGCAACAAAGATGGCTTTGGAAGTTAAATCCAGAGGCAACAGTCAAGCAACAAACACTTCCAGCAAGAAGAATGAGGGAGATAAAAAGGGAAATGAGCAAAAAGATGAGAATGATACTAAAACATTTGAGAAGAGAAAGTTTTCTCCTTGCAAACAAACATTTGAGAAGAGAAAGTTTTATGCTTGCAAACATTGCAAAAAGACTAACCACACAGACATATATTATTCGTTTAGACCCAATGTGAAGTGCAATTCATGTAGGAAACAAGGCCATGTTGAGAAGGTATGCAGAAATAAGCAAGGCCAAGAAGCTAAACAATAAAATCAACAAGCTCACCTAGCAGAAATTAATCAGGGGCAGGAGGAAAGACTGTTTGTGGTGACCACATGTCTTGTGTAGACCACCAGCAAAAAATGGTGGCTAAACAATGGGTGTACAATTCACATGAGCTCAAAGAATGAGTTATTTCAAAGCATTCAACCCACACATATCACCACTGTCAAAACAACTAATGGAGAGTTGCTGGAAGTAAAAGGTGAAAGGTTAGAAATTGTTAAAACAAACTCGAGTACAACCTTAATTCTTGATGTTCTTTATGTACCTAAGGTTTGTCATAATTTATTGAGTGTGGGACAATTATTAAAGAAAGATTATTCTTTGAGAAGGCAATAGAGATGTCTTTGGAAGTTAAATCCAAAGGAAACAATCAAGCAACAAACACTTCCAGCAGGAAGAATGAGGGAGATAGAATGGGAAAGGAGCAGAAAGATGAGAAGGATACTAAAACATTTGAGAAGAGAAAGTTCTTTCCTTGCAAGCATTGCAAAAAGACTAATCACACAGAAGAGATATTGTTGGTTTAGATCCAATATGAATTGCAATTCATGTGAGGAAACAAGGCCATATTGAGAAGGTATGTAGAAATAAGCAAGGCCAAGAAGCTAAACAGCAAAATCAACAAGCTCACCTACCAGAGACTAATCAGAGAAGGCTCGATACAATAAGGCTGCTTATTATCTTGGCAACTAAATTCTCTTGGAAAATTTACCAATTGGATGTGAAATCAACCTTTCTCAATTGCTATTTAAAGGAGAAGATTTATGTGGAGTAGCTTGAGGTTTTTGTGATTAAAAGAAAGGAAGATCAAGTAAATCTGCTAAGAAAGGCACTCTATAAACTCAAACAGGCACATAAGGCCCGATATAGCAGAATAGATGATTACTTGCTGAATTTAGGCTTTGAAAGAAGTAATAGTAAGGCTACATTGTATGTGAAGTGTCATCAAGGTGAATTGGCTATTGTCTCTATATATGTGGATGATCTAATCAGGTGGCTGCAACTCTTAAATTTTAAAGCTCAAAGAGGAGCTACAACAAGTTTTTGAAATGACTGACTTGGGAAAGATGCATTATTTTCTTGGGATGAAAATTCATCAACAAAGCAATGAGATATTTATAAACCAAAGGAAATATGCTTGTGAATTGTTAAGGAGGTTTGAAAAGTCCAAAGTCAAACCAGTAGATACTCCCTTAGTTCAGAATGTGAAGTTGTCAAAAGAAGATGGGCTGTTAAAGCTAATGCAATTGAGTTTAGAAGCATTATTGGTTATTTATTATACTTGACAACCACAAGGCCTGACTTGACATATCCAACTAGTTTATTGTCAGGGTTTATGAAAGAGCCTAACCAAAATCATTTTGCAGTAGCTAAAATGGTGCTTAGATATGTTAAAGGCACTATAGGTTTAGGCATTTGGTATGGCAGGGAAGAAAATGCAAAATTGAAAGGGTATGCTGGTAGTGATTGGGTTGGATCCATTAATGATATGAAGAGCACTTCATGTAATGTTTTTATTCTTGGTTCAAGTCCTATTTGATGGAGTGCTTGAAAGCAAGAGACAGTAGCTCAGTCTACAGCAAAGGTTGAGTACATTGCAATTAATGGAGCTGTAAACCAAGCCATTTGGTTAAGGAAGATTATGAGAGACTTACAAATTGATTTGAATGAGCCAACTGAGATTTATTGTGACAACAAGTCTGTTGTGGCTATGGTTAAGAACCCTGTATTCTATGGTAGATCAAAACATATCAAAATTAAGTACCACTTTGTTAGAGAAGCAGAAAGGGATGGTGAAGTCCATTTGGAGCATTGTAGCTCTGAAAACCAGTTGGTTGATTTGATGACAAAGGCATTAACTAAAAGCATATTAGAAGGATTGATTAAAAACTTATCTATGCTTAGCTTGAATGCCAAGGAGTGTTAGCAGATGGCAGTTCAAGCTAGCACACTTTTGAAGATTTTAGAAGATTTTTTTTCTGATATTTTGTAATTTTTTAAATGACTAATGATGTTAATAAGTAATATGGTATGGCCAAGCTTTTTTTTAGGCTAAATTTCAGTGTACTTTTCATATTTTTAGTAGTTGGATTAGGTAGGAACTATTGATGATTAGTTTTGTATAAAAACAACTTATCTCAATACAAGAAGTAGTTCAATTTTCTTCCAACTTTGTTACCTATGTTTAAACATCTTTCTCCTCTCTTTATCCTCTTAAATTCTCCACTCTATTACTTTGCTAAGACAAATCCAGATAGAGAAAAACCAATAATGGAAGTGTTGTTAGAACTGCAATAAACCCCCCTTCCAAGAACATGGGTTTAGCTGTGAAGTAAAATTCCATGGTGAACCAGTGTTGTTAAGTTGCTAAGAAAGCGTAATCATGGTGGAAGTCTGGTTTATAGATAGAGACAATGCAAAAGAAAATAACAAGACTAAAAAGCTACATGAAAGCAAGTAGTTGTTATATGCACACCAATTCATTTTTTCACCAATTGCAATTGAATTTGCAAAACTTTATGTTACAAGAAAAAAATATGGAGAAAATTAAGATATTTTCCATGTTTGATGCATTGATATTAGAGAAAATTTTATGTTAGTATTGAGGATGCAAGGCTAAAGTGTCGAGTAATCCATCCAAGAATTTTGCGATCGTAAAACTAAACTAAACAAATGGTCGAAAACATTTAACTAATATGACTAGAATGGTTATTTTTTATTCAGTAAAAAAATATTGACATGATTTTTATTTCATGTGTTATCATGTTAGATGGACGTATATCTTCAATATTTGTTAGATTTATTTACGTAGTTCTATGATAAAAAAAAGTGCTAACTGTTAAAAATATATATTTTCTTTTCTTTTCTTTTTTTTGGGAAAAATTAGGAAATAAATAAAACTAACTCTTAACATAGGAAACTCCACTAATATCATGGAGCAACAAGTTAAGCATCCCTGGTGGAGGATCCTCAAGCATATGACTTCTAATTTCCAATTTGTTACCAAAATGAGCAAGCCAATCTGTACTGAAATTGGATTCTCTAAATATGTGGTTCAGCTGCACCTTCCAATTCTTCTGAAGTAACTCTCTAATGCTCCTAACTAAGCTCGAGTATACAATAATCTCTTTTTCCTTTTTAATAATCATTTGCACTAACAACAGACTGTCATATTCTACTATAAGATCGTTAGCACCTTTAGACCAAGCCAACAAAAGGCCCAAGTAATTTCCCCAAAACTCAGCTAAGATGATATAATATTTGCCCAGATTCGCAGCAAAACCAGTATTCCAAACGCCATTACTCGTTCTCAATAAGCCCCTGGTTGTACACGATCAACATTCAGTTTAAACACCCTGTATGAAGGAAATTTCCAGCTAATCACACAAGATTGTCTCCCCACCTTTGCATCTTTGAAGACAAATATTATCCTTGCACCTTGTGGAATTTAGAAGCCATAGAAAAAAAAATGGATATGAGGCTCCCTATCTAGCATGAAATTATCTTCAAAAATCCTCATATTCCTCAATTTTTGTAACATCCACAGGTGGTAGCAAAAAGTAAGTTTCATGGCATTTCTTCCCTCACTGCGACCTGACACTTTAAATTTCATATAAACCACTCATTATATTCCATCCCAAAGAAATAATTTCCATTGAATGATGCTTGCAGAACTCGGAGCCAAATACTCCTCGCTACACAGCAGCCCTAAGGGCATTCTCACTATCCTTATTTCGTATCCAACAAGTGGAGCAATAAGCATCTAAAGTCAAATGCCTTCACAATCTCTCTACATTGGATAACAAACGATCATGGAGGGCTAGCTAAAGGAACAATCTAATCCTTTCTCGACATTTAAGCTTCCAAACCATATCCCATTTCTTATCACAAGCACTCCATTTGTCATTGCCAATAGCTTGAAAAGTTGAATTCATAGTAAATTTGCCAGAAGACATCAACCTCCAATAAACATTATCCTCACCATTATCTATAGCAAGCGGTTTAATAGCAGCTATTAGAAATTGTGAAGGTGGAAGATAATGCTCAAATAATTCTCACTTCCATTCAATAGCCTCTGAAACATAAAAGGCCACTGGAAGTTGACCATTACCCATAGACAACAGCGGATCCATTCTTGGGCCTAAGGGGGCCCAGACCCCACCCCTATGTACATCATATATATATATTGCCAATTTTTAGATTTTCAAGTTCAATTTTTGTTTGATTTTGTTGTTTTTCTATACAGCAGTATAATTATAGTATATAAACTATGAGTAATATATCAAAAAGAGAGAGCTTATATTATTATCAGGGGCAAAAAAAACTTAAGTTTTAATATGTAATTAAACTATTTTCTTAAAAATAATGGAATATGTAATATTAATTTCAAGTATTGATATATAAAAAAAATTATTTTTTTTTTATATTTTTAAAGATTAAAAGCCGATCTATCTATTTAGCAAAAATAATAAATTTAAATTAAAACTATTAAATGTTAAGTCGAGATATTAGTAAAAAATAAACATCGCTCTTTATTTATGTTAGAATTAATCTTAAAAAAAATATAATAATAATTAAATTTAGTATATTAAAGCATTAATTTACAAAAAAAAAAAAAGGCTAATTTTTTCTTTTAAAATTTATAAGTAATTTTTTACAATTATTCTAAAGAATATATATAATTATTAATTGAATAATGCTTAAAAAAATAAAGCAGTTGTTGTTTAATCTAAATAGAATTTCAAATTTTTTCTGTACTTATTTTCTCATCTGTTAATATCATGATTGACTCGGTTATTATTATCGTTGCTGCAGATATTGTTGTTTTCATTAATTTAATCATTTTTGTGTTAATTTGAGTTTTAAATTTCACTTTTATTATAGCGTTTTCCTGAATTCGTCACTATTGACAGTTAAAATAATATAGAGTCTATTTTGCTATCACAAAATGGCTCTGTGTTGGGATT
The DNA here is from genome assembly GCA_948193065.1 of Aleurites moluccanus. Classification (NCBI taxonomy): domain Eukaryota; kingdom Viridiplantae; phylum Streptophyta; class Magnoliopsida; order Malpighiales; family Euphorbiaceae; genus Aleurites; species Aleurites moluccanus. The sequence goes on along the minus strand of CANXYC010215228.1, from coordinate 21,059 downwards.
GATGTAGCTCACAATGAAATTGCAGGTCAAAGCCACCGTAGATGCGATTGTCAGCACTGCTATCGATCTCAAGAACTCTTCCTTGGAAGGAAACAAGTTTTGGGGTGGTTCCATCACTATGGAATGTTCAAAAGAAGAAGATGGGTTCAAATTCTGATAAAAAGATGAAACTTGTTAGTTTAGTTTGTGGAATTAGAGATTTTGATTTCGGGAATTAGTATTTTATTGTGGATTCCACTAAAATTAGAAATATTAATCTTAAAATATTATGAAATTACCACTCAATATAAAATAATATTATACTATTAGTATTTTTGCTTTTCTTAAATTAATGAAAAATAACATAAGTCTCATTTTATTAAAAAAAAAAATTTACAAGTCACTTATAATAAAATGTTCAAATCATAGAGCATTTTTTTTTGGCCTTTTTTCCTTGAATCTTTTCTTCCGAGTGAGTTCTAAAACACAACCTCTACATGGGCTTTGGCATACTCAAATCAATTTATATGTCAAGGAAGATTAAAACAAATATAAGTATTTTTTATTATATAAAAAAATAAATGTAAAAATCATATTAATTAAATTTCTGTTTAAAAATCATATTAATTAAATTTCTGTTAATTAAATGTATAAAATAAAAATTATATTGATTAAATTTCTTTTTCACCGATAAATTATGAGTTTGAAGAGATTACCCATACTTGATTTAGATATTTTAATTTATAGGTCAACCAAAATTAAATTTTATTTTAATATAAGTATATTTTCATGTTTATCTAAATATTAAGATTTCATTTTTTAATATTAATTTAAAAATAAAATAAATAAAATTTCCACCAACTAAATTAGTCATTGATTTTAAATTATTCTATTAAAGTAAAAAATAATTCTTATGTTAACTAATTTTTTATTAATTTACAACTCATAATTTTTAACCTTTTAAAGAAAATTTTGATATTAATTAATAAATAAGTGAATAATTATCTCATAATTTAAAAATTAAAATTAAAATTCTAATTATATTTTACTGATAAATTTAAGATGCACCAATGAAAATTAAAAGCAAAACAATAACATTATACTAACTTCCCACTTTTATTTATTTAATGTTTCCATCTATAATGTTCATCTTCCACCGTTAGGATGTAGTTTGAAAAATTATTATTAAATTAAATTATTATTTTTAATTTAAAATTTTTTTAAATTAAATTAAATCATCATTATAATCAAATCATTAATTTTAATTTGATTTGATTCAATTTGAAAATTTTTGGTTTATTGATTTTAAAATAAAAATATTTTTTTATAAATTATTATTATTTTATTATAAATTTAGAGAAAAATATTGATAAAATATTAGTAATAACAAAAATTTCAAAAATAATTTAATATTATATAACTCAAAATTTATCTATTTTATTAATTAACACACTCAAAATTTATATTTTTCTCAAAAATTAGATTTTTTTTTATTTATCTTTAATTAATTTTCATAGATTATCATTTTTAAAATTTTAAATTAATATTAGATTAAAAAAAATATGATTACATATAAAATAAAATTAAATATATTTAATTGTAATAATAGTAAAAAATAATATATATAATTTCGGTTTGATTTGATTTGAAATCGAAAAAAAATATTTAAATCATAAATCAAATTAAACTTTTAATTTATTTTATTTTTTAAATCAAATTAAATCAAATAAATTATAAAATCTTCAATTTTAATTTAATTTAATCAATTTGATTGATTCGATTGGTTTTAATTTCACCTATCCACTATTCAATTCTTATTCACAAAAACTTAAAAAAAAAAAAAAGGAACAAAGTAAGATCACCTTCCTTGAAAAAAAAATTTAGATAAATTATTTAATTTATCAGTTTAATTTATAATATAATAAATTAAATTAAATTGACTTAAAAATTTCTCTAAGAATACTTTCACCATTCCAATTTGGGAGGCCCCACCTCCAAAGACTTTCTTTGGAGGCTTTATTTATATTTTCATTTTTTCACATACAAAACCAAAATATTATTCTCTTTCTTGAGATAACTTCCCATTTGCCCTTCTAAAAAATAAAATTTAAATTTCAAGGATAGTATTTAATAGCCAAATGAGTATTTCTCATTTTGTTAATTAAAATTAAATTATAATTTTTTATTAAGGTTTAAATTTTAACTTGCTATATAAAGAGATAAACACTTGATATAGAAATTTTTTAGCCTGATATCATATTATTATTGAACTAAAAAAAATTATTAAAGTCTATATGTAATTTGATTGTTATTTTAATTTTTTTAAGAAATCATATTTAAGTTTTCTGTTTATTTATTAAAACATGGAGTTATTTTTATTACTAAATAATTATGTTTCTATATATATATATATATATATATATATATATATATATATAAGTTGAACTTAAAAATTATTTATTTATTTATTTTTGCTATATGTTAAGTATCTTTCTTAAAAATAAATTTATATGAAACTATCTTAGTAATTTTTTATATTATTATATTTTTTATAAATTTTAAAAATGAAAATTTATACATATCAATATTTATAATATTTTTATATTAATATTTAAAATTATAAAAATTTAATAATAATATTAATAATAATTTATATATATTAAAATATTTTAAAGAACATAAATTAAATGGTTTTTTTTATCAAAATTCGAATAAAATATAAGCCAGCTACTTAGTAATTAATAATAATAAAATAAAAGAATTAGATTTATATGGTATTGAAAATATATATATATATAATTTCAAGGAAAGACCTTAACAAAGGTGTTTGTTTCATTGATTTTTCCATGAGTCCGTATATCCATTTGTCAAAAACAAGAAAAGGTCAAAGCCATACCCAAAACCCCAAAGCTCCCAAAACCCATAAAAACACACTAGAAACCTTATAAAACCAAATCAATGACCGTCAGTCACTCTGTCGGTAAGTCCTCAGTCTTCCTTGCAGCCACCAGCAGTTCACAGTCAATTCCTCCCCAACACGCCATACCCATATTTTCTTTCGTTCTTTTTTATTTCATTGATTGCAATTACCAATCTCTCTTTCTCTCTCTCTCTCCAAATCTTTCATTTATTGCAATTACCAATCTCTCTTTCCCTCTCTCTCCAAATCTATATTCTTATTCTTTTCTGATTCTCTTCTTGCTTCTGTTCTTCTTTGCTCTTCTGTCTCCTCCCACCTGAAATTTAACTTTATATATAAAGAGAAGTTCAAGAAAACCTCCCCCATAAGCACAAATCTAGAAGAAAATGACAAGTTTTGTGTGTGGCAGTGGCATCTCCCTGTTTCTGTTTTTCTTGTTCTTGATATTTCCTATGGGGTTGTCTCTGTCTGCAAACCAAACTTCCACTATGATTACTCTCTCTCAGCAACTTAACAACACTGGTTCACCATGGATTGTTAACTCTCAGCCAGACCCATGTTCTTGGAAGGGGGTTAGTTGCAGCTCTAACAATTCTTCTATAATTGGTCTTTCTCTATCTGGGTTTGGTATTTCTGATTCTGGGTTTTTGCCTGTTGTTTGCAAGATTGAATCTTTGCAATCCCTTGATCTCTCTAACAACCATTTGAACTCAATCCCAGGTGAGTTTATAAATAGTTGTAGAGGGATTGATAGGTTAAAGTTGTTGAATTTTAGCAAAAATGAATTGACTGGTGAATTGCCTACTTTTAGTGGTGGTTTTGATGGGTTGGAATCCTTAGACTTTTCTTTCAATTCTTTGAGTGGTAATGTTAGTATGCAAATAGATGGATTGCCTGCAATCAAAAAATTGAATCTTCATTTCAATAGGTTCACAGGTTCTGTACCTGTGAACCTTGGAAAATCTTTGTTGCAGGAGCTTAGGCTTTCTTTGAATTCTTTCCAAGGTGAAATACCCCAGGAAATTATGTTGAATTATCGGAATTTGGCTCTGATTGATCTTAGTGCAAATAAGCTCGATGGGTCTATTCCTTCTTCAATTGGAAATCTCGACAAGTTGAATACTCTGATTCTGTCTGCCAATAATTTGAGTGGAGAAATTCCCCCGACCATTGCAAATATCCCAAACTTGTTTCGGTTTGCAGCAAATCAGAATGGGTTTGTTGGTAGAATTCCTAGTGAAATTACAATACATCTTAGTTTTTTAGATCTTAGTTATAATAAGTTAAGTGGGTCTATTCCATCAGACCTTCTTTCCCAGTCAAATTTGCAAACTGTGGATTTGTCTTATAATCTGTTGGATGGTTCAATACCGGAAAATATATCTTTAAGCTTGATCAGATTGAGATTGGGAAGCAACTTGCTCAATGGGTCGATACCTTCTTCATTCACATCATTTCATCAGCTGACTTACTTGGAATTGGATAACAATAGCTTGACAGGTGAAATACCTGTTGAGTTGGGTTCTTGCCAGAATTTGGCACTGTTAAATTTGGCTCAGAATGATCTTTCAGGTCCCTTGCCAGCGCAACTGGGTAATATTAGCAATCTTCAAGTTTTGAAACTTCAACTAAACAAGCTGATGGGAGAAATCCCTCAATCAATCTCACAATTACACAAGCTGTCAATTTTGAATATCAGCTGGAATTCACTCACTGGTGTCATACCATCTTCCATTTCAAACTTGCAAAGCCTTTCTGCCTTGAACTTACAAGGCAACAAGCTTACTGGTTCGATACCTGACACAGTCAGAAGCCTGAATTTTTTGTTAGAACTCCAACTCGGAGGAAATCAACTAGGTGGGAGGATTCCAACAATGCCAGCAAATTTGCAAATTGCTTTGAATCTCAGCAGCAACCTCTTTCAAGGGCGTATTCCAAACACTCTTTCCCAACTGAATGATTTAGAAGTTTTGGATCTCTCAAATAACAAATTCTCAGGTGAGATTCCAAGTTTTCTTACTCAACTGAGATCGCTAACACAGTTGATACTCTCAAACAATCAGTTATATGGAGTGATACCGGACTTCAAGCCGTGGGTTTCTGTTATTGCAAATGGAAATGCAGGTCTCATCAATGCTACAAAGCCAAACAATTCTCCGGTTTTCATCAAGAAGAAGAAATCAGTTGCTGTGGCTGTTATTCTTGCTGTTGCAGCTGCTGCCATTGTTGCTGGAGTGATCATAGTTGTTGCTATATCTTTCTCCAGACGATTTCTCAAGGTTAATGATCAGGAATCACAATCAGGAGATCTTCTAGCCCCTCAGGTCATCCAAGGCAATCTGTTGACTTCAAATGCAATCCATAGGTCCAATATTGACTTCAGTAAAGCCATGGAAGCAGTTGCCAATCCGTGGAACATTGTGCTGAAGACTAGGTTTTCCACATACTACAAGGCCAACATGCCTTCCGGAAAGAGCTACTTTGTGAAAAAGCTTAACTGGAGTGACAAGATATTTCAATTGGGAAGTCATAATAAATTTGATCAAGAGTTGGAAGTTTTAGGGAAGCTGAGCAATTCAAATGTCATGACTCCATTGGCATATGTATTGACTGTTGATAGTGCTTATCTCTTCTATGAGCATGCTCAGAAGGGTACCCTTTTTGACGTTCTTCATGGTAAACTGGGAAATGCTTTGGATTGGGGAAGCCGTTACAGTATAGCCATTGGAGTTGCTCAGGGTCTTACTTTTCTGCATGGATACACCTCCAGACCGATTCTCCTTCTTGACCTTTCAACCAGAAACATTTTGCTGAAGTCCCTCAAGGAGCCTTTGGTTGGAGACGTTGAACTCTACAAAGTAATCGATCCCACGAAGAGCACTGGTAGCCTTTCAACAGTTGCTGGTTCTGTTGGCTATATTCCACCAGGTGACTAACTCTCTTTAACCTTCTGGTTTTAGATGATTTGATGATGCATAAACAACAGGATCATTCATAAATCATTCCAAAGATTTTCAATAGTAAATAAATTCCTCAGTTGACCAGTGATTTTTGATTAATTAGTATTGGAATCATCCCTAGAGCTATGAGATTGTGAGTTTGAATCATAGTCGAAATAATAATAACAAAAAAAAAAAAATCCTGTCGAATGATTTCATACTGCTCATTGAATACATCTTTTCAAATGTGCATCAATTTCTTAATATTGGCTTGCTGACTGATCATTGGTCTTGCAGAGTATGCTTACACAATGAGAGTAACAACGGCGGGAAATGTATATAGCTTTGGTGTTGTTCTACTAGAACTGCTGACAGGAAAACCAGCTGTTAGTGAGGGAACTGAATTAGCCGAGTGGGTCTCGAGTAACTCTGCACAACAGGATAGGTGGGATCACATTCTTGATTTTAGCATCAGCAGAAATTCGCTGGCTGTCCGAGGTCAAATGCTTGCAATACTTAAGATTGCTCTTAGTTGTGTCAGCCTTTCACCTGAAGCAAGGCCAAAGATGAAAAGTGTGCTACGAATGATCCTCAATGCGCGATGAACCCTACCTTAAGAAAACAAATCTGCCTAGAAGTATGCATAAGATGATTTTCTTAGTTTTGATTATGTCCAATCATTAAAGATGGTAGAAAAGCCTCTATATGTACACCATATTTGTTGGAAGTCAACCTACATGTAATATGTAATACCCTTTTATACATGATATATACATTGCAATTATTAGTACTGTAATTATCAGTTCTGCGTAATTATCAGTTTTGTTTCTGGTCATTTGTCAAAATCCCTGCAACGGAACTCAGAAGGTCCAAACTTGCTTTTGTTTGAACATTCTTCAATAAGTATATTTTTTGTGAAGATTAATTTGCTTCTTGGCCAAGGAGGATTCTACCTCAATAGAAAACAAGGCCTATGGAGTTGCAGTACTAATGCGGATAATCATCTAATACTCGGACCAAAAATCCAATCAATCACTTTCTAGAGTATGTCTGATATCATTCTTAAATTTGGATTTTCTGTACTGAGAAGAAGCAAGGAAATAACAGAATGTAGAATGGAATAAAATGAGACATCTTAAATTGCTCCAGTTTGCCAGTCACATATGCAGCCACACCAGTTTAGTAGTGTACCTTTAATGCCATGCTAGAGGGTACACAATGATGTTGGCAAAAGCTAGAAAACTGTATCTCTAATTGACAACAGACATGGGGCAGTTTATTTTGAGAACAATGTGAGGAAAATGCAGAGAGAGAGAGAAAGATAGCAACAGAGAAAATTACATTCATCAAAATTGATCTAAATGCTACTTTAAGAGTAACTGGCAAATAATGTCCCTCCAACAAAATCATGAAGACTACCAAATTAACTTCATGAGCAACATAGCTGAAACCAAGGAGATCAAATTTATGCTTCACATATCTGATTATGACAATATAATTAATAAGACAACAATGAATACAAAAAATTTGATTGAGAAAAAGCCAGGGAACAGCCGGTGTTATATGGCATCATTAAAGTACAAAAACTGTAACGACTGAAACACAAATAAACATTACTCTTCGAGATGCTGCTCCTATTCTTAGTAGAACTCTGAACAGAGTGATTTAACTCCTAAAGTTTTCTGCTCGAGTTTCCACCATAAATATCAAGGATTGATGACAAGAAAAATGAGCTTTGAGAACATACAACAAGGTTAAGGAAATGTGTGACAGGTGCAAAGAAAAGACCTCATATGGTCACGGATAGATGTGTACTAGAATGTAAGATCTTTGGGATCCTCGATGATCTTTGCCAGGGTTTGCAAGAAGGAAGCCAGATCAGCACCATAAATTACCCGATGATCTGCCGTAACATTTACCTGCATATCACATATTTGCAGCACAAAAATTATATTTCAAATCCAACCACTTGTAAAACAAATACCCTTTTGAGAAAATATGATGACCATGCTTGTTACCTGTATCTGGTTTTTCATGCCAATACGGCCATCCTTGGTACCCACAATAGTTGGTTGAGATGCTCCAACAGCCATGATTGCCCCCTGGATCAATCCCAAAAAAAATAACTGTTTGATAAAGAACTGCACATAAACTTTACTGCCCCCTTGCATGCAGAGAATACAGCATATAAGAAGCTTTTTATACAATTGAAAACACTTACAGTTCCAGGTGGCAGAATGGCATCAAACCGATCCACACCAAACATTCCAAGATTGGAAAGTGTAAAAGTACCTGCCAGAGATTAAAAGAAAAAAAAAAAAGGAAACAAACATAAAGGGAAATCCCCACACATATGACGTCACACTAAGCATATTGGTTAACCCAAATATCCTTGAATGTTTAACCACCAATCAAAGAAAAACCACGGCAATGAATAACAGAGAGATACAAATAAGAACACAATAACTTTGCAGCATTGACTTCAACGTGGAATGTTTACAAAAATATATCTCAAGGATTAATTAGCATGGACAATCTTACCAATAAATTATCACAAGTTGCAGCACATCCTATTAGTCATCAAATTAAAGTAGTCAACACAAGCAAGACTCAGGCAGAACTGAGGTCATGACAGCTTTAAAACCTCCAGATATTCTTCCATCTTCACTTGTGATGGAAAGTAATGATGACATAAAACTGGTAACAGGATATACCTAAATGATTCTAGCAGTTCATTAATACCAGTGATCTTGCACAACATTACAGATCAGAACTCGAGTTTGGGGAAACTCAAATTGCAGAAAAGTAACAGCCCATCTCAATGGAACCAGGTCTGAGGAAGAAAATATAATTGCCAGATGAAAGAACAGCCACAAAACTGTGGAACTACAAACCGAGCTCACCATTTACCATTCTATAGAAAAAAAAAAAAAAATTCAATCTCAAGCATAGATTTAAATTGTGGTCGCGTGTAATGATAACGGAGTCTTAGTAGCAATAACATAATGATAACGGCCAACCGCTATATAATTTTTTCACAAAAAATTACAATATGAGAAATATTAACACAAATTATTAAATCTAAGAGTTATAACTTATTAATTAGCATAGTATTTTATAAATAAAGTCTAAACATGTATAAATTTTTGTCAATTTTTGGATCAAAATAATAATTTAGTATAATAAGTAGTGTTACTATTACACAAAACAAAATTTAAGATACAATTATTACCTTATTAATACCATAATAAGCGCTTAGGAGGATGTAGAGTATTATTTTCATCTTGATTTTGAGAATTTTGATTTTCATATGCTTCTGATTACTGATTGTATTGTGGTGGCGGTGGGTGTATACACTATATTATGACCAAATTTTTTTTTTTTAATTTTAAATATTATAAATTATGATTTTAAACTTTTTAATGAAATATGATGTCACTTTAATTTAGGAAATGAAAATATATAAGTTTTAATGTTGCTATTAATTTTTAGATTTTTAAGTTCTTGTTTAGGAATTAAATTTGATTAAAAAAATACTCAAATAAATTGTTAAGATTAATTTCATTTCTTTTTTCAAGTTTTGGTAATTTTCTAGTCACATATTCAATTTTAAAACCTAAGATAATATGCAAAAAATTTTCTTCTATTTTATCTTTAATTATGTAATACTTTTAGTATAAAGTAAAAACCTAAAATTTTAGTTTCGAATTAAAAGTGTTTCTTATTCAAAGAATTAGGCAACAGAGACATCAATGCCATTAATCTAATTTGATCCAAAATCCCAGTATTTTTGTCATGTGATCTATTATCATTCATTGTAAATTTTACAAGAGAATAAGCATATTGCAAAATTTTTACCATCCTTAAACTTACAATTAATCATATTTCATTTAAATTTAAAGTGTACAACATGTTTTTATATTGTCAAGGGCAAAGAGGCAAATATCATTTTGATTTTTATTTACATGATCTGGTAAAAAAACTAAGATAATTTTTATTTGGGTTTCAAAAAATTAAATTTTGTATAGTTAAATAATATTATAGATATTTTTTTTAGGGAAAAAACATTGATTATAATAATAAGTCTTTTATTGTTATATAACGATAGAGTAAAAGCGGTTGATTTACTATTAATATTTGACAAAATAAGGCAATTATAGTAGGAGAAGAGTAAAAAGAAACACGTGATAAGTGCATTGTGAATGGGACACGCGTATTGCACCCAACTACCTATTTACACTTACTCTCTTTCAATTTTCTCTCATGTGTCTCCCTTATTTATCAAAAAATTTCCTTTCCAATTTCTCTCTTTCCCTCACTCAGTTCCCAAACGGTCTTTATCTCTCAATTAAAAACTGATTTTCTCTATCTATACTCTTACATACAAACTTTAGAATTAAAGAGATTGGGTTTTTTTTTTTTTTTTCTGGGTATCTCAAACTCTCTTTCAAAAATGGCGGACTTACAGCCACCAGAAAGTCATCTTAATAGCAGTATTGGCGGAGGAGTTTTGGGTGATAGAGGAGGACCACCAGTTGCTGTTAGGGGTGGAAACCAAACCGTCCGAACCAATCAAATTGAATTAAATTAAATAAATCAAACTGAAATTGAATCAAATTGAAATTCACGATTTCACAATTTATTTAATTTAATTTGAAAAGTATAATAAATAGAAAATTCAATTTTTCGATTTTAAGTTGAACTAAACTAAAATTTATATATATATATATAATCAAATATATTTAATTGTAATAATAATAAAAAATTATTTATATAATTGTAATAATAATAAAAAATTATTTATAAATAATTTTTTATTATTATTACAATTAAATATATTTGATTTTAATTTATATATAATCATATATTTTTTTAACTTAATATTAATTTAAAATTTAAAAAAATAAAAATTAACTAAACATAAATAAAAAAAAAAGTCTAATTCTTATGAAAAAAAATACAAATTTTTAGAGTATTAATTAATAGAAAAAATAAGTTTTAAATTGTATAATATTAAACTATTTTTGAAATTTTTTTTATTATCGATAATTTATCGGTGTTTTTTCCTAAATTTATAATAAAATAATGATAATATATTAAAAAAAATTTTGGTTTGAAATCAACAAACCGAAAATATTCAAACTGATGATTTGATTATAATGATGGTTTGATTTGATTTAAAAATTTTCAAACTAAAAATATTGATTTAGTTTGATAATAACCTTTTAAACCGATCAAACCAAACCGATGCCACTTCTCGTTGCTATTACATCATCAGAAACCATCAGTTCCAAGCGTCAACGGCGGCGTCCGATCAGGTGAAATTAGTAGTGAAGCCGTTATATTACAACATAACGGCCGTACCGTTGCATATCGGCTGTTATGGCTGTTATTAATGCATTTTATTTTTGTCAGTTAGAAAACGGGGATAAGTGCAACGGGGGGCTGGAAATCTGTTACAAAACTGCCGATTTTTAATTCCATGATCTCAAGTCTGCAAACCTAATGAAGAAACTGCTAAAAGTTTGTTTTTTGACTAAATCATGATCCTCCAATAAATTTTTAAAACCACATGTTCATCATTGTAGTTATGCTGCATGTAAAACTTGCAGACCACAATGCTCTTCAATCCCTTTTGAAGTTTAAGTCATACAGGCTAAGTGATTTAGAGGATTGGAGTAGGACAAAACTAATCTAGAACCAGTGAGTAGGATACATACCAATCTGTCAAATGGGAGCTGAGACTTAGTCATATTCATGCAATAGCTAATATGTTACTCATTTACCATATGGCATTTCCAATGCAAAACAACAGCATAGACAAAAAACCAATAATGCAACACCTACAAACTTGGGCTTAGTTTGGGCTTAATGCTTTTAGGATGATGAATGCCTGAGAATGGGCAGGCATCAAGCCAATACATGTGCAAGCCTCACCATAAATGCAGATTCCAAGATGCAGGGAATCATAATTTGCAAGAAGAAGAAAGCCAATATCTTTCATACAATAACAAAAAATTGTATTTAGAACTGTATTTATTGTGAAGAAGTAGAATGAATATATCTTGCACGGATTAATAAGAATGCATGCATTTAATAACATTACCTGTACTGTATTCATGAGGTTGCAGCTGCTTGGCCCTGGCCTTATCTACTAACTCCTTCCACTTTCTTGACAATAAATAAATATCAACCTGAGAAACACTAGGGAAAAAACCATCTTTACTATTCAATTAAGAATCTATAACATCGAAAAACTACAGGACAGTTCAGAGCAGACCAATAAGAACCTTGTCAACATCTAGAAGCACTGTTGTAATCAACCCACCATCCATGGCCACGGCAACTGCAATGTTGATGCTACTATTATACGTAAAGCTCCTACCATCTCTACAACTAAAATTTACTACAGGATGTTTAACCAATGCAAGGGCTGTAGCTGTCATGGTCACTCCCTTAGACTTGATCTGATCACACAAAAGATGAAAAGTGACAATAAGGATGAATCACCAGATAAATCAAGGCAGTAAGGAACAATCTATTAAACATCTATTCTAGTAAACCTATATCATCAAATACTGTTCACTGTTATATGAGCATGGCGTTATCTTCCTCTAAACAGCAGTAAGCACATTGTTAAGGAATAATTTATGTGAACATACCATCAACATCTTTAGTAGTCTAAGAATGTAAGTTGCCAAAAGGTAAACATAAAAAGTTGTCTGAAGATTCCAAATGGAAAAAACATTTATCTTGTTTGGTGTCCCTAATAGCTAAAACATATCTTAGCAAGCAAATTATGCAATTATCACTATTACTAGACAAATTATTATAATGCTATATTCTTGTACAGTGAAAGAAACATGCATAAGGTGTAACTAATGCTGGGGATCAATAAAAATAAAGCAAAAAATAATTCATAATTCTACACTGAACAAAAATGTCAATTTCTCAAATAAAAGCAGTATAATCAAAATAAAACACATGGCCAACATATTTTCAATCTAAGCATAAACCGAACTTTTACCTTCTTGTAAAGAGCATCCAGTGCATCAGTAGTAATGGTATAGCCAACTCTAAAAGTAGGAACTGCCAAACTCTCCACCATATTCCTACTAACTGCCCCCTGCATTGTCGTGAAAGGCACCACCATCCCCAGCTCAATCCCAGGCGGAGGACTTACTGCGGTTCCCACCTTAGTCACGGAAGGCGCCAAGTCAGGAGTGGCTGTGGAAGCGGCAGCAGCAGCAGCAGCCTCAACATCCTTAGCCACAATTCTACCCACAGGTCCACTTCCCACGATTTTCTGCAACTCCACCTTTAATTCCTTAGCAAGCTTCTTCGCATACGGCGATGCCACCATTCTTTTCCCTCCCTCTGATGCTGGGTGCACAGATGAAGCCACAACAGCCGAAGCTGCCGCCGCTTTAGGAATAGCAGGTCCCACAGGCTCCACAATTTTCTCAGACGATTCCGGAGCATTACTACTAATAGATGCTGGCGCTACTGCTGACGGCGATGAAGTCGAAGATGACCCAGCTTTCGACTTGGCCTCTTCAATTTCCTCCTCGGTTTCAGCCAAAAAAGCAATAGCAGAACCAACAGCTGCAACTCCGCCTTCCCCAACCATAATAACAGCCAAATACCCATCATAAAAAGTCTCAACATCCATATCAGCCTTATCGGACTCAACAACAACAACACTTTCACCCTTGGAAAGCTTATCCCCTTCTGATTTAACCCAAGAAACAATCTTTCCCTCAGTCATGGTAGAGCTAAGTGCAGGCATGAAGATCTCCCGGATCTTGGCCTGCACTTGGGTGCACCTCCGAGCACGATTACTGGAAATGTGAACAAAAAAAGACAAATTGGAGCTCCGGTGAAGAGAAGAGGAGGAGGAGGGGAGAAGGTGGTTTTGAGAAGCTTAGCCATTTGGGTAATTGAAAGAAGGCAATAAGACAGAGAGAAAGCAATTGGTACAACAGAGAAAGAGGGAAAGATTGGATTTTTAAGGGAGTTTGAGTGTATTTGATTAAGTGGGGAATTGAGTTGTTCTTGGAAACGTCGAAAGAAGGCGGAGATCTCAACCACCTTACCGGTGAGGCAGAGAATTCATTTGGAGCTTTTTAAAGTGATTATTGGGTTTTTGTGAACTTTTGTGCCATTTTGTTGTTCAGAACTTGCAAACTTTGCTTTGCTTCCATTTTCATTAGGGGGAGGTTAAGGACCGGCTGAATAGATTTTGATTGATTTAAAAAGTTGAGGATATTTAATAATTTTTTTTTTTTTTTTCGCTTCTGTTAAGGTTTCATTGATTTTTTTTTTTTAAATACACCAGTGTGGACTATCAAAAAAGTCACTTTGGAATGTAAATAGTAAGATGAAAGGGTATATTATTATGAGATTCTTATATTTTAATTAATTATATTAAAAAAAATTATATTTTTTAAATTATATTAAAAAAATTTTATATTTTGATTTCGTTAAATTATAAGGTTTTTACGTCTATTTTTGACCCTTTTTTCGTTAATCAAATCCTCAAAAATCAAATTTTCACTAAAATATTTATTATAATGTCTAAAATACCCTTTTATCTTCTTTCAAAAATCAATTCAATCAAATTATAAATTTCCATTGAAATTAATCTTATAAATCCAAAGGAAAAGTCCTAACCAACAAACTTAAACTAGTCCCATTTCCTCCACCAATATCTTTTCCTCTTCCTTCCATTTTTCCCATCTTAGCCGCCATTACAGGCATGGCCAGTGCGTGGGCCCGTAGTTCTACTGCACCTTCTTCCATAGTACACATTAGCTCCAACACCACTAATGGTTGCTTCATTATAGGTCATTCTAGCTCCATCGCAACTTCCACCATAGGCCCTACAGTCCCCGCCTTCATTGTCATATGACGATCTTCTTCAACCAAGCAAAGTGCTAACAAAACTTTAGTTGTCAGGTCTGAACCAAGCAAGTGGGTAAACCAGGTCAAGGTCAGACGGAGGGTTAGGAATTGGGGAGTGTTCTAAGAGATGGAGAATAATAAACTTCTCGGTTTCAAACCCACATGGAAGAGTTCTTGAAGTTTGGTAGAATGAATTAGTGGTGGTAATGGATATGAAACTAATGGTAGAGTGGAGTCAGTTTTGGGTCGTGTATCAGTTTCTGGAGCAGAATGTTGATGAAAGGGCGAAGTTACTATAGAGAATCTCTACTGAGTGAAGTTCTGGGAAGTAGAGGAAGAGGATGCAAATTTTAGCCTTTTATTTTTTTTGTGAAATTGGTGAAATTGGAAGATAATTAAACTATTGTTGCTTTCTTGAATTCCATTAACGATTCATCCCTTTGACTATTTGATCCACATTTATTGGCAGTTGTTGAATTTTCATTTCGTGCAGGTTGGTGGGTGGGTGTAGATGGTTGGATGGGTGGGTGGGTTGGGGGTGGTGTGGGTGTTAATGATGCTTGTGCAATTCCATTATGCAACTTCAGGTGCGCTTGAATATTACATGAATTTGTTGGTCATAGCAGACTCATGCTCGAAATAGATCTTTCTTGTTTGTATATGATGTTGTAAATTAATGTTGATTCTTGAAATATTACTTATATAACAATTTTCATATAACCATTCATTGGGAAGTTCAAACAACCAACACAATTATGTTGATGGTAAGAGGAATTAGGTGATTTTGTATTTGTTTATAAAAGTGATTTTTTGTGAGCATTTGTAATATACATTTCTTATTTTGTCAGAATTGCATGGTTGTGGTTTGTGAAGATGAAAATTTTGATGTGGTTGAAGGTGATGGCATTTGAGTGAAAATTAGATTGAAAATGAGGGGTATTATGGACATTTTACATATATTGAACGGATTTTCTAATAAAAGGATCTCGAATTTTAACAGAATCAAAATACAATGACTTTTTAGTATAATTTTGAAAATATAGGGACTTTTTAGTATAATAGGCCAAAATACAGGGATCTCATAGTAATTAACCCTAAAATGAATTTGAATTCAAAAATTTGATTCGACTTATTTGATATTGAATTCAACCCATATTTAATTTAATTTTAATAGTTAATAATTTAAAATTTAAATTATCTAATTTGAAAGTGATATATATCCGAAAATTAACCGATATGATAAAAATTTCGATTTGAGGAGATGTCGAATCTAGTCATTGATCCATCTGAATAACTGAAAATTCGGTAATAACTTGAAGCCAACATTGGATCAACCCGAATGACCCAAATTTAGACGCAACCCGACCGAAAAATAATACAACTCAAAAGTCATCCGAACTCGAAATAACCGAAATATAAGATGACTCGATTTGAAAATAATTTGAACCGAAACCACTCGATACTTAAAAAAAATATACAATCTATATATAATTATAGATGAAAAAAATTTAAATTATAAAATTATTTACTTAATAGTCTTATTTTTAGTTAGTAAATAAACATGACTGTAGCAAATTGAAATCAATATTTGCATTGGTTAATAGATAATGAATTGGAGGTCTAATTAATTTTCATAATTAACAATTGAATGTTACATATGAAATTCAAATTTCAGATTTTATTATAATTGATAAAGGACCTAGTAATCTACTACAATAAATTCACCTGAAACTCGAACCAATAAATCTAGTAATTGAGATGATCCGATCTGATGGTAACTCGAAACTCAATAGTGATCCAGGTAGTTAACAACCCGACCCATTGACAATCCGATTCGATGACGTTCGAAATTCAATCATGACCTAAGCTTTTACAACCTGATTTGTTGGTAAGCCGACCTGATGAAGACCCAAATTTAACGATGACTCGACTCATAAATTAACATGACACATTGATTATCCGATTCAAAAGATGACCAGAATTAATAATGATCAAACTTAATTAATTATTTGATCCAATAATGACTGATTAGATGATGATTCGAATCAAAATTATATGAACTTGAATTTGACCGAATTCAAAATGACCAATTCGAAATCAACCCAACCCGCCAATTTGCCATTTATACTTTCAAACATCAATAAGATAAGTTTCAACTTACAAGTAGTCTTCAATACGAGAAACTCATAATGTGATCAATTGCAAAGGTATACTTATTTTGGTTTAGAGATGGTTTATTTTATTTATGATTTCATTTCATTAAATGGAAACTTTCAATTTCTTTTAAAAAGCTGTGGTGGCATAGGTTCATGGGGAGCCATTGGTGATTGAGCAAGTACATTGGTACAAGGTAGTCTGCCAGGCCTCAAGAGATTAGGATCAAAGTGGTCTACAACTCTCTTTGCCATAACGACCTCACTTATTGGGGATCTCAGGTTCCTTTTCTTTTTCTCCATTTTTTTTTGGGTGAATAATACCATAAATCACCAAACTTTATTAATGTTTCTATTGTGATTACTAATTTTTTTTAGAGAATTACTAAATTTTGACCGAAAGATTACTCACCACAATTTTTATCCAATTTATTATATGATATAAAGCTCATCACTGGATGAACAGTGCAATTTCAATTGATTTTGGATTAATAAATTACTATTTTATCCTCTCTTTTTTTGTATTGCCTTATTAAAATGACGCCGTTTAGATCTCAAATGTAATTTCGCATTAAATTGCTATAAAATTACTAAATTATCTTAATTTTATCTTTAACCCATTATAAAATGGCGTCGTATGGGGTTAAATTCGTCATTTTTGCTATCAGTCATTTCTGCTCCCTTTTGAAACCCTAGTTGAGTTCGCTTGCTCTCCATTTTCGTGTTTCTTCTTTCTTTTGAAACCGTTGCCGCTCTCACTTCCTATCTCTTTTTCTATCTTTTGTCTCAAATTTCTTTTGCATTTCTTTCTTCTTTCGTTTGAGGTTTTAGTTCGTTCCATTTTTTTTGTCTTTTTTTTCATTTTTTCTTGCTGATATGTTTTTAATTTACTTTTCTTCTCTCTTATGGTCTATAGTCGAAGCCTTTGTTTTCGTTTTTTAATTGTTTGATTTTATTTCTTGCCTTTACTACCTTTGGTTAAGCTCTCTGAAATGCTACTTAATTTGTCTGCTGCGACATATGAAGGTATTCTTTGTAGATCTGAGTTTAGATGGTTTTTTATATTTTGGTTTTTACCGGAGGTGATGACTTATCTGGTTTTATAATAAGGGTTTTGTTGGTTTAGTTTTTTACTTTTTATATTTTTCTTGCTTTTAATTTCCTTCTGTTGTGCATGTAATTTTTCTTTGTAGATTTCTTAAATATTTTCAATAGGTGCAAATGTTTTGTTTATAAATGTGTATAGAAATTAATTCAGGGTTCAGTTTGAATTTTCAGGGAAATAAAGCGGTTTAGTCTTGAGGGAGAACTTCCATCTGAACTTATCAGGCTGCCTTATCTTGAGAGTATGTGAGTATATGTTCCATATAAATAAGTATTTTTTTCCCTGCTTCAAGCCTTCAATTGTGTTGAAAGAGACAAAAAAAGGGATATAAATCGCCTCTAATTAAAAGCTGTTAGCAGCAAATTTACCAATAAGCATGTGGATTGGAATCAAAATTGGGGTTTGGGTTCTTTCAATTAATAGGGTTTTTTTAATATCTACCATTTTGAAGTGCATTTATTGATTTTATATGTTTGGAGAATTTTAAAATTTTAAATGAGAATATTGGAATAATTCAGAAAACTTTTGTTTTGGGTTGCAGCAGAATTCAGTGTTGATCATTTCTTGCTCCTAAAGACATAATTTGATAAAGTGTAAAATATGAAAGTTGTTAATTTATGTCTTAGCTATAATTCTGTATAATGGTTTGATAAAATTTTGTGTGTGTGTGATAAGTTGTGTCTATTTGAGCAAGGCTGGTCTGGTTGAGAATGTCTGCAGGGATATAGTGTCTGTTTGGAATTACTGGGAGTGACTGAGGCAGAATCAACTGAAGTAGTGAACATGAAAAATGTTCCTTTGTGTGTTGAGATGATGCCTGTAAAATTTCAGAATTTTTAGATAAGTGAATTTCAGTGGAGAGTGTTTTGTATCAGGACTATTCGGTCAGACTTTGAGGTAGGAGTCTGGGTGACTTTTGGAGAGTCACCACTGTCTGAATGTTGATTTGTTTGATGTGAGAATTTGATATGTTGTGCTCTTGCTTGTTGATTGTAAGTGGCAAGAAGAATTGGTAAGTTTGGATTTTTGTAGCTCATTTGCGAGCTGGCTTAAGGCGGGATGTTCAGGCAAGAGTTTAACTTAGAAGTATTTAGTTATGGAGAGACAGCCTTAAGCGAGAAGGCATTTCGCGAGATGGCAGTGCGAGGCGGCATTATGATGAAGTGGCGAAGAAGTTTGGCGAGGAGCTTTGGAGAGAAGCTAAGGCGAAAAGCAGTTGGCGAAGAGGCACTATGTGAGGAGGCATTGTGCGAAGAGAGATGTGCGAGGTGACAGTTCGCAAAGAAGCGAAGAGGTGAAGGAGCATTGCCGAGGTGGCTTATGCGAGGATGAGTTGCGAGGAGAGTCTGGCGAGGCAGCATACGCGAGGTAGCATATGCGAGCTGGAACGTGCGAGGCAGCAATGCCGGATCAAAATGGCAAGCTGGCAAGTGCGAGCTGGGAATGAGAAGTGGGCATGGCGAGCTGGTTAGGCGAGGTGGCCTTGCCGAGGTAGGTCTCGCGAGGCGAGCTGGTCAGCGCATTTCTGGGCAGAGGCTTATTTAACACCAGTAACCAGCAGCGATTTTCACGATTTTTCTTTCTTTCTTCCTTTGTCAATTTCAGTCTTTCTCAAATTTGTTCCATATTTTATTCTAAGGCATTAAGGCTTAGATTAATGCATTAGACTTCTAGATTAGTCTATTATTAAGGCAGAATCATCAATTTGAGCAGATTTTTGCAGAAAACTCAGTTTGAAGGAAATAAGATAAATTTTCTTCCTAAGTTATTTTCTTTGGATTTATTTAAGTTTATGGGTTAGGATAATTAATTCGGGGTATATAGAATTTATTGTTAGTGATCTAAAGCAATTAATGGTAATTAATGTGGGAGAATTTTTGGAGGTTAAACTGCTGTGAACAGTAACTCCGAAATTTAATGTGGAATTTAATACAGTTTTTCTTTAAGAGAAATTTATGGGGTGTTGTTGGGAATTAAAAATAGAGATTCTAAAATAATTAATTAATAGAAATCATGTGGAATATTATTTATTTGAGAAACCCTAATCTTTGTGTTTTGGGAAAATGTCTTAGGAGGAGAGATTCAGAATTTGAATAGGAATTAAAAATGGGCAGATTGCTAATAGGAACTTAAGGAAATTTGTGTAAGAGGTAAGTACGAACACTTTGTTTGATTTCCATTCTTTGAAAGTGATACAACCAATTATTTATTTATTTGCCTTTGTTATTTTATTGTATATAAATGTTCATAAAATTGTATATTGTGAATGGCTTGATCAATATTCTTGGATCAAGTTCATATGTCCTTACTTGTGAACCTGAATTGAATTATTGTTATATAATGATGGCCTTGCGACCAATATGCTTCCTATGAGATTGAAACCCCATGACTCTTGCATAGAACACTCTTTCCAATGAGAGTAAATTCATTGGTCCATTGTGCACTTTGGGAGCCCAGCCGATAGGGTTTTTATCGGTGTTCTACTTAGAGGGGGCCATGAGCTCTAAGCGCATGCCTGGCCAAGCATGTGTGCATGTTAAGGTAGCAAGGCTACTGATACGTATGTTATGATATGTGATCAATTCTTCCAGACAATATTTGATAATGCCATTCTTTGTAGGCATTCTATGTTCTACAGATGAACCGTGATTTGAATTTGACATGATATGATATAGCCAAATTATTATGAGAACTACTTTTCTTTCAAGTAAAAGCCTATAACTTTCTTCAAGCCTAAATGTACAAGTATTTGTTCATTGACCATGATTGGATAATTCATTCTTATTGTAAAATGTTCATATCTTACTGAGTTGAAGGCTCACTCCTCTTCTGTGGTTTTCAAGTGGTAGTTTAGCTCGTGAGGGAGCTAGCCGAGAAGATCAAGCTTCTTGACCTTTTCATCCAAGAAGCTTTCATTGTAAATCTTTTGTTATATGATTATGTATAATTATTAATGGTATTGTGATATAACATGTATTAGA
The DNA here is from genome assembly GCA_948193065.1 of Aleurites moluccanus. Classification (NCBI taxonomy): domain Eukaryota; kingdom Viridiplantae; phylum Streptophyta; class Magnoliopsida; order Malpighiales; family Euphorbiaceae; genus Aleurites; species Aleurites moluccanus. The sequence continues at coordinate 78 of CANXYC010215228.1, read as the reverse complement.
GTATACTCTAGAGCTCTGTAGCTAGTCTTTTGGGAATACTAGAATATTTTGATGTATGAATGTTATCCTTTGGATACT
>CANXYC010215226.1:0-24122 GCA_948193065.1 Aleurites moluccanus | reverse complement strand
GGTCGCAAGACCATCATCATATAACATCATTCAAATCGGGTTTAACAAACAAGAAACATATGATCTTGATCCAAGAAAATTGATCAAGTCATTTATATTATATATATACAAATGTACATAGGTGTATGTGAATGAACAAATCAAAGATACTTGGTCTTATTATTTCAAAAAAAACAAGAAACAAATAAACGTTCATACTTACCTTAATAAAATTTCTTTTGAAATTTCCTTTAGCAAATTCCAACTTTAACTCTTCAATTACTTTGATTTCCTTCTCCTAAGAAATTTTTCCAAATATACAAAATTAGGGTTTTCTCCAAATCAATAATATTTATCATGATTTTCTAATAATTAATTATCTTAGAGTCTCTATTCTTAATTTCTAATAACAAATTTTATTTATCTCTTTAAAAAAATCTGCAATTAATTTCGGAGTTACTATTCATGACAGCCTCAACATTCTGATTTCTCGCACATTAATTACCATTAATGACTTCAGATTACTTGCAATAAATTCTATATACCCAATATTAATTATCCTAACCCATAGACTTAAATAAATCTAAAGAAAATAGTTTTTGAAGAAAATTTACCTTATTTCCTTCAAACTAAAATTTCTGTGATTTCTGCTCAAATTTGATGATTTCTGCCTTAATACAGAATAATCTAGAAGTCTAATGCATTAATTTAAGTATTAATGCCTTAAAAAATAAAATAAAACTAATTCTGAGAAAAGACTGAATATAAACGAAGAAAGAAAAAAAGGAAAAAATCGCGTGAAAGCTATTGGGGTTGCTGGGGTTAAATAGACCACTGCCCCAGAAACACGCTTGCCAGCTCGCCTCGCCAATCCTGCCTCGCCAAAGCTATCTCACCTAAGCCAGCTCGCCATTCCCACTTCGCATTTCCCAGCTTGCACTTTCCAGCTCGCCAAACTTGATCCGGCATTGCCACTTCACTAACCCAGCTCGCATATGTCACCTCGCATATGCTGCCTCGCCAGACTCTCTTCGCGAACTCTTCCTCGCATATGCCACCTCGGCAATGCTTCTTCGCCTCTTTGCAAACTGTCACTTCGCACATTCCCTCTTCGCATAATGCCTCTTCGCATAATTCATCCTCACATAATGCCACCTTGCCTTTCCTCTTTGCCAAACCTCTTCGCCAAACCTCTTCGCCAAACCTCTTCGCACATGCCTCTTCACCAATTGTCACCTCGGCAATCTTACTTCGCCACTTTGCATTGCCGGCTCGCAAAATGCGAGCACCACACCAAAATTTCTCTAAGTTAAAACCTTTTCTGGACATCTCACATTTAGCTAGCTCGCAAGTGAGTTACAAGTATCCAAACTTACTGATTCTTTTACCACTTAAAATAGACATGCAGGGGAACAACATATCAAAATTTCAAATCATAAAGACTAACACACAGACCATGGTGACTCTCCAAAAATCACCCAGACTTACTGCCTAAGAATCTCTCCGAGCAGTCCTAAGAAAACCACTCTCCACTGAGATATATTTATCTAAAAATTCTAAAATTTTATAGCCATCATCACAACACACAAAGGAACATTTTTTATGTTCATACATTTAGTTAATTTTGTCTCAGTCATTCCCAGTAAATTCAAACAGACACTGACTTCCTGCAGAAATACTCAACCAGACTAGCCTTGCTCAAATAAACATAACTCATCACTTAAATAGAATTTTACCAAACCATTTTACTGAATTATAGTTAAGACATAGACCCACAACTTTCATGTTTTATACTTTATCAAATTATGTCTTTAAGATCATGCAATTAATCTCACAAAATTCTGAAACTGCAAAGATCAAAAATTTTTGAAATTCTCAACATTCACATTTGAAATTAGTTAATTCTCCAAACATACAAAATTAATAAAAACACTACAAAATGGCAGATATTACATAGTAGATATATCTGCATCAGTAATAATATGACCAAGGTATTCCACTTGGCTTTGACCAAAGGAACATTTTGATTTCTTAATATACAGTTGATTATAGGCTAATATTTGAAAAACCACCACCAAGTGAAACAAATGCAAAGACCAAGTAGGACTATAGATGAGAATATCATCAAAGAAGATAAGAATAAACTTTATGAAGTAAGGACCAAAGATATGGTTCATCAAAGCTTGAAAAGTTACAGGTGCATTTGTAAGGCCAAAAGGCATGACTTTGAATTCAAAATGGCCATGGTGGGTTTTAAAAGTAGTTTTATATACATCTTCAGTAGCTACTCTTATTTGATGATAGCTAGCTCTTAAATCAAGTTTGGAAAAGAACTTGGCTCCATGTAACTCATCTAAAATGTCTTCAATAATTAGTATTGGAAATTTATCTTTGATGGAATGGGCATTAAGGGCTTTATAATTAATATAAAATCTTCATATCCCTTCTTTGTTAATAGGAAGAACAAGAGAGGCAAAAGACTGTGATTTGGTTAGATAATGGAAGTTTGAAGCATAGCAGATACCTATTTCTTTATTTCATCTTTTGAAAATGATTATATCTATAAGGTCTTATATGTATTGGTTTGGCTAAGGGCTTCAAGGGTATAGTGTGGTCATAAGGTCTTGAGGGTGGTAATTCTGTGGGTTCTTGAAATAAAAAAAAAAAAAATCATAATGAAGGATAAGTTGATCAAGAAAAGATTAAGTACTAGGATGTTGGGATATTGATAGAGGGACTGTGCCCTATAGAAAACAAGTGACCAACAAACTGACACCACTTTTTCTTCAAAAAATGCTTGAATTGCTTCCCAGTCATTAACTTTAGTAAACCTTGCTGCTTCATGCCCTTAAGAACCACCTGAGTTCCATCTTTTGTAAAAGATAATGATGGTGTAATAAAGTCAAACACCAATGGATTGTACTGCTTAAGCCAGTCAACTCCAAACACAACATCATAACTTCCAAGCTACAAAATTCTTATATGAAACTGGAAGGGGTACCCTTGTATTACCTATTGAGAATCATTGCACTTAACTTTGCTTGCCATTTTATGGCCATTAGCTAATGTGATTGAGAGGGTAAAGGTCTTGACAACTTTCACGTTAACCTCTCTTGCCACCACCACATCCAAAAAAATAGTGTGTGCTCCTTGTATCAATTAGGATGACCACTATTTTCTCTACAATGGACCTTCGAATCCTATGTGTATTATTGGATGAACTTCCATCAGGTGCATGCATGGAAATTTCTCCTTCCTGCTCCTCTTTGATACTTCCATCCAATTTTGCATCATTCTCCTTTTGAATCTCCTCTAGAGGATAAGCTTCCAAAGTGAGAAATTGTTTAGACTTACAAAGATGGCCTTGATAGTACATGTCCTTGCATTTAAAACACTGGCCAGGAACTCTTTTGACCTCATTTGGTTGTTTCAAAATGAAAATAGGATGGTGGTTATTAGTTGTTAGGTTATCAGATAACTTGCCATAGTTATGTGAATTAAGATGGTCAATAGGTTTGGTAGAGGGACTAACTTTAGGGTACTATGAAAATGCAGGTATAACAAAAGTGGACTGAGAGGTGGGGTTTGTTTTAGAGTAGGTTGTAAGGTTCTCTTGTTTATATCTTGGATAAATGTGTAGTTTGGAAAAATGGCTTGCTTCTTGAAAAGAGCTTCAAGGTACTTTTCTTAGAGTTTAGCTTGCTCAAATGCTTGCAATAAAGTCATTGGTTTGAATATTTTTATCACAATGCTAAGTTCTTCATTGAGGCCACTTATGAAGCTTGAAATGAATTATATCTCAATCAACCCTGGATTATATTTCAACATTAATGACTTCAATTCTTCAAATCTCTCTTGATATAATACAATAGTCGAATTTTGATGGAGTTTATTAAACTCCTCCATAATTTTAGAAACTCCTAACTCCCCAAACCTCTTGCAAAGTGCTTCTATAAACATCTCCCAAGTTAATTCCACCTGTTGAGCCTGCCATTGTTGGTACCAGTTATCTGCCTTGGTATCCAAGAACATAGATGTTAATTCTACCCTCTGTTACTCTAGAACACCATAAACTCATAAACTCTGAAATATTTTTGGTATATTCTCACCCAATTTCTAGGGTTTGACTCATCAAAATATGGAGGATCAATTTTGATCCAACTTCCATGACAATTCACATTAGTACTCTTTATAGGATTAGAACTACTCTCTCCTACCTCTCTAGGCTTAGGAATAGGCAACAGACCTCTTGCAGGCTCCATATTGCCAACATTAGGTGCAATATAATTCTCAGCATTCAACCTAGAAGAAAGAAATAAATTATGTACCTATTGTTGAGTTAAATTTCAAGAAGAGCTACTTAGTATAGAAACTTAAGGCTGCTTATTAATGCCTATTGGATCTAACTCAGCAACTTGCTCCTTTCCTTTGTGTACTTGTTTGATAAAATTCATTAGTTGATCAACTTTCTTATTGTTTTATAGCACTATGTCTTTAATTCACCATAGTTAAGCTAAAATTCCTTTTGAGAACTTCGTAATTCCTCAAAAGTAGAAGCAAATTTGGTACTCATCTCATACAAGGTAGTATGAAGAATATTTCTTAATTCAGTTATTTGTTGGTCCTGTCTTTGTGCCATTTCCTCTAGATTTTGGATCCTTTCTGCGTTTATTGCCCTACTCTTTTTTGTTACCTCAGGAGCATTTTGCTGCTCTGATACCACCATATTATGGCCTTGATCCACAACCAGTAATACTCAATAAGTAGTCATAGAATATAAGAAATAGAGTTACAGAAAAGAGGAATAGAAGAGAAGAGAAGAGAAAAAGAAGAAGTAAGAAGAAGATAATGCAAAAGGAGATTCAAGAGAGAAAAAGGAAGATGGGAGAGAGAGAACTGAGAGAAATAAATGAGAATAACATATCAATTATCAATTGCTTATTCATCAATTTTGTTACAACAGTTTATAATATTATTACAACTACAATTTTTATACTAGCTCATATCTTGAGCTAATTATTCCTTAATTGTTCTAACTAACAATATCTACCTTTATTCTATCCCAATTCTCAATTATGATCCTGTGGTCTCAACAAAAAATAATAATAAATGTAATAAATACATTATAAAGAAATAAATATAAAAAAAAATCATATATGTTCACAAAAAAAATAAATTTAAACATTATTAATACTAAAAAATAAAAAAAAAAAAGAAAAATAATACTCACTTTGTCTCATCATAAACGTCATAATTGCAAAATATATAATTGTTAAAAAAATCTTTAGTCTATTTTAACTTTTATAATTCATCTATTATTTTAATTTATTTATTATTTTAATTTGTCTCAACCTTTCTAATTCTCTCACATTTTATATCTTTTAATTAATTTTTATATTTTTCAATATATTTTTTAGTGAAAATATTATTATAAAATTAAAATAAAATATAGTTTATATTAAAAAAATTGGATAATTAATTCAAAATATATCAAAAAAGAAATTAAAATATTTATTGTGGAGCATAAAAAATATTAAAAAAGGGTTCACGCAAGTATAAAAATATCTTTAATTCATAACATTAAAATGGTATTAATTTACATTAAAATAATATAAATATCACACTAAACAATAATTTCACTTTAATTATAACGCTATTTCTAATATCATTTTATATCACATTAAATAATAATTTCTCTGCAATCATGATACTATTTCTAACATCATTTTTATCAACAATTGTGGCTCGTGGGAAAGAAACAAACGAGATAAAATAAAAAACAAATTAGGGGGAAAGTTGAAATTCTAATAAATATTCTTAATACAATATTTTTATTAATCAGTTCAAAACAATATCAACCACATACATATTCAAATAATAGTTTAGAATTGAAGAAAGTAGTTCGCAGGATGATAGTATATAGAGTACATAGACTAGTGGAATTTTTTAAATCTATGTTTTAGTTGTCAGTGGATTAATTTTATTTAAACATTTAATATTATTATTAATTATTAAAATTAAACTTGTAATTAATTTATTAAGTGATATTTAATAATATCATTTAATATTTAAAATTAAAATAATCAGCACTTACTTTAAATTATTTGATAACATTTATTATTTCAAAAGTTTCAATTAAATTAAACTTACTTAAAAGTGATAAATTAAATTTTTTTAATTTAAATTTATACTAAATTCAATTAATTTATAAAGAGATATTTGATAAAACTTAAAATTAAATATTACAAATTTAAAAGTTAAATTTTAGATGTTGAATAATATAAGTAATGAAATTTCTAAATTTAAAAATATTTAAAAATTTAATAATTTATTGTATTTATTATAATTTTTTTAAATTGAAAAATTATCGCTCATCATTTTAAATTAATTTTAATTTATTGAAATTTTTTAAGTTATATGGTATTGATTTTAATTTAAATGCTCAAGTGTTAGTTTAGTAGTGAAAGAATTTAAAACTAAAATTCTAAATTATAATTCTCTCATCACTCATTAATTAAGTATATGAGATAAATCTATATTCTTAATGTAGACAGGAATTTTCCATCTCAATATTCCAATTTTATAGATTATTCAGTTATTTGTAGGTTAATTGTTTATTTGATAACTTGTCGAAATATGTTTGGGTGTTGTCTGACATATTATACTCAATAGAATATTTTATAAATAGTTAATGATGAAATATTTTATTGAAAAAATTGAAATTTTTATTTGCATTGCAAAAAATATTTAAAAAATAATTTGCAAGTAAATAATTTTTGCATTTTGTAACATTTGATAAGTAGTTTTAGATGAAAAGACAATTCTTATTCATGAAAAATAAATTACATGTTAGCAAATAAATGAAATCTAAAATTTTATAATTCATAAACTATATTCTTGAATTTAGCTCAAAAAATCATAAATTTTTTTATAAATAGAAACATGATTATTGATAAAAAGATAAATATAGAATATGATTAGATCAAGAGGAGTGGGACTATAAGATCTAAAGACTCACAAGGAAAAGCACATTTGTAGAGACCAAATAGCCAAAAGGTCCTAGGAGGACTTAATCCTACAATAGAGTGTACCAGGTTGGTCTTCACCTCAGAGGTAGAAATCATATCACTTCACTACATGCAAAGTTCTTTAAACTCATGGAACTTGCTTCTTCTGGTTAGCCTGACAAGAGACAATAACATGTCAGAACAGCTTTTTTAACACAGTATGCATAAAAGCTCTTTGGTTAGTTGACGAGGGAAGAGGTGCAGTCTTTTTCTTCTTTCCCATATCTGCAGGTTCTATAAGGACCTTGCCTTTATTTACTACAAACCTACTCTACTTCACAACAACCTTACTCTTCTTCGTTGTAGCTTTACTGTTTTTCTTCCTCTTCAAGAGAGTTAGTTTGAGATAAGAAAATTGTCCTCTGACCGATAAGGCCCAACTTCATTCATCAACTCGTCCTTGGTGGGAAGTTCAATGTCAAGATCCACCTATCGCGCGTCCACATCCTTAATCTTCTCAACCAAGGCTTTGTAGTAGTTTATGTCCTGCTCAATTGCAAATTCTACACCAAGTAATTAGGGGATGCCTAGGAGAAGAAAAAAGGTAACGAGAAATAAGAATTACCAACAACTCTTTGAACTAAGTCTCTAAACCTAGGAGCCAAACACTAAGGTCCAGTTATGGGCCTCGGACCGAGAAGCTTAATTTAGAGAGTGATTTCCCACGAACTAAAGGCGACTTTTGCCTTGCATTTGCAAACTTATTATTTAATCTTTTATTTTGAAATTTAGTAGAATCGCCACCTTTATTATTAAGAAAAAAAGAAAAAATAATAATTTGATTCTCAAACATAACCCATGGATAAGAATTACTAGACCTTCAAACTGGGACTGAGTTTGGGGATTAAGTTTTCGGTTTACAATAACTCTCATTTTAGCTTATCATTTAACAATTAATTTATGAAAAATTAGATTTTATGAATAGATATAAGATGCAATTATAGAATGCATGAATGAAACATAATGAAGCATATATATAACTTTAAAGTAAAGATAGAAAGTAAAAGAGGTTTAATATATATAAAAAATCAATAATAAGGGATGTTAACTCTACCCCTTAATGGAAATTATAGGTTAATCACACATTCCCAAAAACAACATTAAAACAAATTAACTTAAGAAAAAAATGAGAGTTTTTAGTGTTTTTGGATTTGAAACTATGAAACAGTTTACTTGTGTATCCCGTTGAATTCCTTTTTGTGAAGGGGGTTTGATTTGATTTTGAGAAAAGATTGATTTTTATGGTTCTTTTAATTGATTTATATCAATTAATTTCGAGGCATAAACATGATACCTTGGTTTAAGATTGATTTTATGTTGTGGTTCAAGGTACAAACATGATACTTTGCTTCGTAGGGGATGCCTTCTTAGAGTTTACCTAGATCGGAGTTCCACTTTGGATTTGGTAAGATTAGCACAACGGCGTGCTTATTGTTGTTTCTAGATTGGCTCAAGGAGAGATCGCTATAGGTATTCTATTCCTTCCAGTCAAAGAAAGTTGGAGAAATTAGTTTAAAATAAAAGAGAGATGAACCACTTATGATAAAGAAAGTTGATTATAGGGGAGAAGAGAGAATCAACTAAGAAAATTTGACTTAGTTATTCTAGTATAACTCAAGGAGAGTCATTGTGTTTTGAGAAGGAAATTAAGCCTTGTATTTATAGGGAAATATCTGAGAAAAATTTAGACTGAAAATCGATGTGGGATTCATGTTCTAAATTTGGTGACACTTGCATTGAAGCTTGGCAGCAAAGGGGCTTCATTTTGGCATAAATATAAAATTATTAATATATATATATATATATAACACATACATACATATTTCGATTGATTCAATTATTTTAGTTTTTTTTTGAAGAAAAGTGAACAAAACTGAATTGGCTGAAATTAAAAAAAAATTAAACCGAACTAAATTTTAAATTGAATTGAACCGACCAAATTAGGTTCGGTTTGATTTGATTTTGTGTTTTCTCAATTTTTTGCTCACGCCCTACAGAAAGGTCTTTTACAGACTCATAACTAGGAGAGAAAAATAGTGACTTGGACTCAGATGACTTTAGCTCGGCTTCATCAAGGCAGGCTATCTTTTCATAGTGCCAATTTTGTGGTGGGGAAAAAGTGGTATGAATAAGCTTTGTAAGGTTTACTTCTACTCCGTATTCAATCATAAAAACTTGCTCAAAGAGAGTAGATTCTATGCTTTCTTCCCAATCCTTCTCCATCATGCCAATTAGCTCACATCTTTCTCAATTGAGCCTGACATCAAAGAACATTTCAAACCTTGGGTTAATTTCCAAGTTAAAGGGTAATACCAAGGTTCAAGAAAACAACAATAAGGAAAATTTTAATTTCCAAGTTAAAGGGTAATACCAAGGTTCAAGAAAACAACAATAAGGAAAATTTTCTCCCTATTTCACAAAGTACCATCTAAAGTTTCATATGGTTCACTAGTATTGGAAGCGAAGGCATCATTTTGCTTGTGCCTCTTATGGTTTCTCTCTTGTGATGTAGCAACATTATCCTGAGATTTTTTTATGGATTTCCCGCCTTGAAAAATATTTGAGGACAAAGAAGGTTGTGGGATAGCATCATATATATCAAAACTGGGTGTGATACTTAGCCCGCTTGAATTTAGCTTGATCTGGCCAATGGATTCTTTCATGTTATCTAAGGTTTTGATTAAGTGACCCATTGCATTTTGGATAAGATAATGTTGAGCGCTCAGGGCTTAATAAAAATAAGTTTGTTAAGAAACTAAACCTTTGTTAAAAACATTATGATATTCGATCAACGCTTCATTAAAGCGAATCTATTGAGCTTTCAATGCAGAATCAAGCATGGCTTGGAAACCTCCCTCTTGCTTCTTTAGGAGATTGGTAAGGAATGTGTTCATAGTTTCAAGTTCGATTCCAACTTCAGTTTCGGGTAAGTCAGTCATTGGTATCTTCAAAAGATAAGAACCATGGGTTAGATATGATTTAACCAAGGTTTAAGTAGGTTCCTAAACTAAGATAGTATGGTCATCTTAATTTGGTCATGGGGTAACAGACTTTTGGTATATATGGGTTTGACTCAAAGGTTCTTGGTCCAACTATTATGGGTGCATGAGCATAGCATGGATGCATGACCATGGTATAAGGAAAAGGTTCCATGATGATAGTTTACTAATATTATGATTCATGGGCCCTAAGTTCCAAGATCTAAGTTCATTACATGAAGGCTAGGTGGATTGGTTTAAAGGGTACCCATCACACTAGGGCAATGATATACCTAACCACATGTGAGTCAAAGAGCCTCGTATGGGTCTAACAGTACTACTGCTCATTACACTTCAAAAAGATTAAAGATTCGTCATATAGTGGATGCTTTTGTTATCCCCTAACATTCCCAAAGAGAGTTATCAGGTCGATACTACTCGTTATCCGAAGTTTTTTATTCGTAAATGGTTATGCAAAGTGATGCATGAAAAATCAATAGTTAAATACAAAGCAAAAGTTACTTCAAAAAAAAAGAGTATTATTTTCTTTTCAAACCAATTAGTGGTCCTCTTTAATTTTAGAAAAAGTTTGTCCTAGCAAAGTCGCCAATTGTGAGGCCTCACTCGAGCATCGATATGCTTAATTTAGGGAGTGGTTTCCTACGAGTTAAAGACAGCTTTTGCCTTGCATTTGCAAACTCATTCTTTAATCTTTTGTTTTGAAATTTAGTGGAGTCGCCACATTCATTTTTAAGGAAAAAAAGAAAGAAAACCCAATTTGACTCCAAAAGATAACCAATGGATAAAAATCAGTAGACCTTCGAATCGGGACTGAGCTCGGGGACTAGATTTTTGGTTTATAATAACACCCATTTTGGCTTATTATTTAACAATTGATTTATGAAAATTATATTTCATGAACAAATATAAGATGGAAATTATAAAATGCATGAATGAAGCATAATGAAGCATAGATATACCTTTAAAGTAAAAAAAGTTTAATACATCAAAAAGACAATAATAGAGGATGTTAATTCTAGCCCTCAATGGAAATTCTAGGTTAACTACACATTCCCCAAAACAACATTAAAACAAATTAATTTAAGAAAAAAAGAGAGTTTTTGGTGTTTGTAGATTTGAAGTTATTAAATAGCTTGTCTGTATATCCCGTTGAATGGGAATCAAAACCACATAGTTCTCCCTTCTTGGGAAGGGGGTTTGATTTTATTTTAAGAAAATATTGATTTTGTGGTTCTTTAATTGGTTTATATCAATTAATTTCAAGGTACAAAAACAATACCTTGGTTTGAGATTGATTTTATGATGTGGTTCTTTTAATTTATTTTACATCAATTAATTTTGAGGTACGAACACGATACATTACTTCACAGGGATGTCTTCTTAGAGTTGGCCTGAATATGAGTTTCACTTTAAATTCGATAATATTAACACAACGGCGTGTTTATTATCGCTTCTAGATTGACTCAAGGAGAGATCGCTTTATGTCTTCTATTCCTCCCACTCAAAGAGAGTTGGAGAAATCGGTTTGAAATCAAAGAGAGATGAACTGCTTATGATAAAGAAAGCTAATTATAAGGGAGAAGAAAAAGCCAACTAAGGAAAACTTGACTTAATTGTTCAAGTATAACTCAAGGAGAGTTGGTATGTATTGAGAAGGAAATTAAGCCTTGCACTTATAAGGAAATGTCTGAGGAAAATTTGGACTAAAAATCGATGCAGAATTCACGTTTTGCGTTTGGTGGCACCTTCATTGAAGCTTGGAGGAAGAGGGGATTCATTTCAGCGATAGGAGGAGGATATACTAGAGGGCCTGGGAGGAGGCTTTGACAAAGGCTATTACCGCTATCTAGATAGTTGGCTGCCACCAAGCTTGTTTTGATGTTGATCTAGTCCGATTCATCCAATTCGAAGTGGTTTGACCTCTGGTTGGCATGAATCAGCTTGGCACGGTTTAGTCTGTCTATATTTAGTGTCGACTTTGATCTCCGGTCAGTTGCTAATCAATCTGGGTTGACTCGAGTATGCTTGGAATGAAAAATCACGTGTTCACACTAGTTTTTCAAAATAAGAGTCTTAATCACAATTAGCTTAGTATGACTTAACAAAGGCCAGTTGATTGTAGTTGTAATCAATAGTTTGCTAGAGAACCCTAAGCCAGCCTTTGAATCCTTGTTGGGTACCTCTATCATAACAAACTTCTTCCTCCAATTAAAGACCTTGAGGTCCTTATGATTGAAGAGGTGTCTATTCAACCTCATCGTGTAATCCATGTCCAATAGATTGTGGTAATCTCAAATAATACCTTAAATAGATTTGGCATAGGGATCAAAGACATGGCAAAGCATATCACCTCGAACCAATGAAAGTCACAAATGGCTTTGGGATGGAGCATCATGGGATTCACCTAGAAATGATCGATGTAATGAATGAAAAACCTGTTGGGAGGGATCCTCAATAATTGATGAAGAAAAATAATATAAGATTTTTGGTTCTTCGGAATCTCCACCAAACCTTCAAAATTAGGGTCAACAGAACCCTTTTGTTGTTCTCAGGGATTCTCAATCTAAAGTCAGAATGTCTTTCCAAGTTTAACCATATGGATAGAAATCATCACGAGTAGTGATGGTAAAGATCACTGACTAGTTTTAGAAGATGGTGCCTCATCATTGATAACATTGGTAGAGTTTATAACTTAGGAGTCATTGCAGCTCTAAAATAGGAGAAAGAAGAAAAAATCAAAAAGAGGAGAACTTAGGAGTTATAGGGAGAAAATTGCAAACAAAAAGTATTGGAGAAGCAAAAGTAGAAGAAGAAGCATCGATAAACAACCCGCAACTAAAGACTAGAAATCCTAGAGTTGTCGATTACTTCTCCTAAGAAGTACCAACAATGATGGGATTAAAATTCTTGCCACTTTAAAGCCACTTGGAGAGTATTTGTCAAAAGTCATCCTTTCACTTACAGTACTGTAATACCCTAGGAAGCCCCATCTTGTATGCATGAATTGATTCTCAGTTTATGGTTTAAAAGCATTGAAATGATGTGAAATAATTCTAGAGACACAATTAGAAAATAAATGCAAAACTTTTTCGGAAATCGTCGGTATCGAGAACACTACTGGGAAAATAGCAGTCCGGCTAATTTAAAAATTTCTGACCCAGACCTAGGGGGATTAAATAAGTTAATTTTATGTGAAATTATGGTGAAAATAAAGAATTGAAAAATATTTTGGAATACTGAAAATAAGAGTAATGGCAAAATTATAAATAAATGCAACTATAGGGGCAATTTTGAAAATCCACTGTCTGAGATCTAGAAATGACCCAAAACTATTTTTAAATGATAGAACAACTTAAAATAAGGTATTTCACTCTTCATACTTGAGGTTGAATCTAAACAGAATAGACAGAATAAATTACAGAAAGTTTTGGGGTCAAAAATATAAATAAGGAAAAATTTGAGCCAAAAGTACAATTAAACAAAGTTGTGAGACCCACCCTTTCTAGAAACCAGCCAAGGTGGCCGGCCATAATGGTGGGCATTGGATTTTTTTGATAAAAAAATAATTAATTGTTTTATTACTTAATTGAATAGGTGACAAATTACCAAGTCTAGAAAATTCTATTATTTTGTCTTCATTTTTGTTTTTAGTTTGACTTTGTACAAATAAAAGAGGATGGGAAATAAGAAATGGGAAAGTTGTAGTCAAACCAAATGGAAGGAGAAAAACTAAAAAGAATAAGTCTTCCAATTTTTCCATAGAAATCAACCAAAAATAGCTAGGAAATTGAAGAAGGAAGATGAGGGAAGAAAGGAAATTGGTATTCAAGCTTTATGGAGGAAGAAAGAAGATGGAATTTGAGAATTAATCTAAGATAATGATTCTAAACTTATCATTTTTTAATTATATTTAAGAGTTCTATAGCATGATTTGGCAACTAATTGAGGTAATTAAGTTAAAAATGTAAAGAATGAGCTAGGGTTTATATAGTTTCTGGAATCTGTTTGATGGCAGTAAATTATGGCTATTACTGTGAAATATTAAAGACTGAATTTGATGATGGTTAAAACATAAAAATTGTATATAAATGTGTAAATTAGACTTCTCTAAAAGGAATTTATAAAATTCGAAGTGAGGAAAGAGTTATTGGGTAAAAACTGTAAGTTACCTGGAATTAGATTTTCTAGAAAATGCTACTGTGTTTTTATTATACATAATGATAGAGATAGAATTAGAAGAAATATTCAACATAAAAAGTGTTTATTTATGTCTTATATATAATCCTATGAAAGGGTTTTTCAATTAGAATTATGGTTTATGAGATATTATATCATAAGTATAGACTGCCCGAAATGACGATTTAACAGAACATAGGTTATAAAATTCTATTAATTTAAGGACCTTAAATTCTGAATTATAGAAAGTGTTAAACATGAAAGATGTTAATTTATATGTGATCTAAATTATTGTAAAATGGTTTTGTAATTGGATGAGTACGAAATTAATTATAGACATAGAAACAGGGCATGTCTGGATAGAGATTTTAGAGAAGTAATTTAACTTTGCAAATTCACTAGTAATTGTATAGTGACCCAAAAATTCTAAAATTTAGATATGTTATAATTTTATGTGTCTATTTTCAATAGGAAAAATTAATTTCAATAATTGGTTAAGTATTGATTGAGTTATTAGCAAAATAACATAATCTGTCAGAATAAGATTTGTAGATAGAATGCAGGCAGCAGGACTGATTGTAGCACTAAGTTTAAATTAACACCATAAATTATGTAGTAATGATTTTAATGTGAAATTTGGATATGTTAGAAAATTATATGTTAAGTTTAATTAAGAACAATAATTGAAGCAATTATATAAGTGTAGAGAGAGATATGAGTAATAAAACACAGGCTGCCAATAAGGTTCTTTATAGGCAAAATCCTAATAACTTAGAAATTTGAGGAATTTTCTTTAATATAAATATAAGTAATGTAAGTTTATGTTAAATAGTATCTAAATGGAAATTAATTGGATATGTAGAGTTGAGAATTAATAAGAGATGTGATGGGTACCAAAAGAGATAAGGCAAAGAATCAAGGATAAAGGAAAAGGGAAATGTTCAAGTTATAAGCTAAGGTGAGTGATGTATACATCATTATGCATACTTATGTTTTGATTTGTCAACCCAATGAGTATGTTTCCTTATTGATTAAATGCCACTTGTTATTATTGATCATTCTTTGATTTTCCTAAAGATTGAAATTTATCCATATTCATTGATTGCTATTGATATTGAAATGTCTTTTGTGTACTGTTTGTTAAGTAAACCCGTGTATCGAAAGCCATGGTACCGAAATATTCTTAATGCATACTTGATATTGTTATTGATTTTCATTGGCCTATTTACGTGTGGATTTGACAGATCTACCACTCCGATAGGGTAGTGGGAATATACTGTCGACGATATGCACATTGTATTACTGATGCCCTAGCTAGAAAGGGTTATGGTTCTGGCCATAGGGTCTGATCAGCCTTATGCTTATTGATACTGATACTACTGGAGACTTTATGTTCGTATATAGTCCATACTAATACTACTGGAGACTGTATGTTTACATATAGTCCATCCCTTTTTTGTCTTATCTACATGATACGAGTATTGTTTACCTGATCATTGATACCAAACTTATATCTTATTGCTTACCATTGATAGTTTTATTACCATATACTTATATCTCATATATAATGATGTATGCATGCTCACTGAGTATTTTATATTCACCAAATTAGTGGTTTATAATTTTTTATAGGGATGTGTTAGAGAAAGCTAATTCCAAGTCAATTGCTTTTCCGACTTGGGATGTCAAGTACTTCGAGATAGAATTGTATTTGTTAAAGGTCATTAGTGATAATTCCTAGAGCTCTATGGTACTATGTATAATTAGATGATTGAGTATTATAATGATGTATGAATAGTAAAATATTTAATATTACAGTGACATTCAAAATGTAATGTGTAATACATAATGATTAAAAATATCAATGATAATAAAGTGATAAAGACAGTGACAGAGGGAAATGATAAATGAAATTTACATGTTTTGAAAAATATTTAGAAGTGTTATGTATAACTGTTGAACTGTGAAGTTGAGAGTATAAGGTTGGTAAATTATTGAGTGTAAAATAATTTTTAGTGCAGGCTATGTAATTTTTGAGAGACCCGATTTTGGGTTGGAATTAAGGTTAAAATTACAAAGGGGACTCTGGCAAAATTTCTGTAAAATTTATAAGTAATAAATAAAATTTAAGCATTGATGAATGAATTAAAAATTGATTGAATGATTGATAACTAGATTTGTTTAATGGGTTCTACGGGTTTCCGGTGACCTTAAGTCTACCCATACCCTAGAACCGTCGCAGCCCAAAAGTGGGTCGTGACAGAGGTGATATCAAAGCTAATGGTTTAGAATATGTGTCATAAGTATCAATGAGTTAATAAGTGTACTATGGAGCATTGGATTCCCGTCTCGTTATTTGAAGTTATCTGTTAATATAGTTATCAGCATTATCTATTATGAACTTCTTCCTCTACTTAATGTATATATATATTATGTAATATAGAAAGAAGTGCTTATTGAGAATTGATAAAAGTGATAGAAATTAAAAGTGAATGAGAATTGAACATGGCTAAAAGAGATTAATGTAAAGATTAAATCAATATATGATAAGTTGTTATTGACTATGTTAGTATCAGCGAAATTAATAATAGACAGTGAGGAAGTAAAATCAGTTTTAAATATTTGATATAAGTAATAGCGTAATAAGAATAATATTATTGTAAATGATTAGATCATAGAATGTATGCAATGATGATGAGTAAGTATGATAGATGATTTCAAATAATAGAGAATATGGAGCTATTGAGGCATAGAATAGTGAAAAGTTAAGAATATGATTATAATGAAAGAATAGATACATGTTATAGCAATTAAGTAAAATAAGAAGTAAATTATATATTAATAGTTCCTATAATGGTATACATAACTGATTATTGAGGTTCAAACCTAAGTAAATTAATATTAAGTTATTGATTATTGCAGTTTAAGGAATATAATTATTGATTAATAATTGAGTATATGTAATAAGACTAATGAGTAGAAGAATTGAATTAAAATATGAAAAATTGTGAACAGTGGAGTACATATGATGTGGATGACAAATATGTAAGGTAAATGATGATTAAATATGAAAAGTGAAAATATAAAATTATTGAGGTATAGTTTAGTGTTATTGAAAGGTTATTGACAAAATTAGTGTTATAGTGATTAAATACAATGAGTAATATATTGTGAACTTAGGAAGTGTAATTACTATGAAAAGATAGTTATAAAATTAAATTTATAGTGTTTAGAGAATAATAAGAGTGTATATAATAGTATATTATTTGATTATTGAAGTTCAAACATAAGTAAATAAATAATAAGCTATTATTTATTGAAATTTAGGGAATATATTCATGGAAAAAAGAGAGTTAATGGTCGAAATGATAAAATACAAAATAAAAGATTAATGCAATGATATTATTGATAAGGTGATTGAAAATATTAAGGTATAGTACATTAAAAGTCTAAGTATTGTAGTATCAAATATTTAGGGATTATAGATTGTATACTGATAAGAAATGATATGAGAATTCTGGATTAGTGCTAATGATAAGGAGACTATAGAATTTGACACAATAGTCTAAGTAAAATGATAAGTGATATAGAGAAAAATATTTACAAAGATGATTGGAGATTATTTGAGGTTCATATATCGATGTTTACAGTATTGGATGATAAAATTCGAGGATGAATTTTATTGAAGGGGGATAGAATGTAATACCCTAGGAAGCTCGATCTTGTATGCATGAATTAATTCTCAGTTTATGGTTTAAAAGCATTGAAATGATGGAAAATAATTTTAGAGACACAGTTAGAAAGCAAATGCAAAACTTTTTCGGAAATCGTCGGTGTTGGGAACACTGTCGGAAAAATAGCAGTCCGGCTAATTTAAGAATTTCTGACCCAGACCTAGGAGGATTAAATAAGTTAGTTTTATGTGAAATTATGATGAAAAGAAAGAGTTGAAAAATATTTTGGCACACTGAAAATAAAAATAATGGCAAATTTATAAATAAAGGTAACTATGGGGGCAATTTTAGAAATCCACTGTCTAGAATCCAGAAATGACCAAGAACTATTTTTAAATGATAGAACAATTTAAAATAAGGTATTTCACTCCCCACACTTGAGGTTGAATCTAAATAGAATAGACAGAATAAAATACAGAAAGTTTTGAAGTAAAAAATGCAAATAAGGAAAAATTTGAGTCAAAAGTACAATTAAATAAAGTTGTGGAACCCACCCTTTCTAGAAACCAGATATAATACCTATCATTTTTTTTGTTATTTTATTAAGTGTATGTTGAATTGATTGAGGATATAGAAATATTTTGAGAAATCCAGAATTCTGTATGCAGGGAGGAGTTTGTAAGACTGATTTTATGATCTTAAAAGAATAATTTGGTAAAATGTAAAGCATAAAAGTTGTATATTTATATCTCATCTTTAAGTATGTAAAAGGGTTTTATGAAATTTTGCGTGTGTGATGAGATATGCCTCCTTGACTAGGACCTGTCTGGTTCAATATTTTCTACAGAAATCTGAGAATGTTTAATATTTCTAGGAATGATTGAGACTAAATAAGCCAAAAATGAAAACATAAAAAATATTTCTTTATGTGTTATGTTATTGTCTGTAAAATGTCAGGGGAATTGGATAAGTATAGCTCAGTTGAGAATGGAATTAATCAGACCTGTTCAGATGCTTTTAGACAGTAAAGTCAGGGTGAATTTTAGAAATTCACCATAGTTTGTGTAGATATCCTTTTGATTTGAATTTTGTATACATTGGACCTTTGAATGTCTATTTTAAGTAAAAAAAAAGAATCATAGATTTTGGATGTCTGTAGCTCATTTGCGAGCTGGTTTAGTATGAGTTAGTGAAGAAGGTTTTCCAGTTCGGCAGATATTGGAGGTGCGAGCCGGCAATGCGGAGTGGCATTTTGCGAGCTGCGATATGCGAGACGACATTTAGAGAAACAGGACAATTGGTGAAGTGGGATTGCCGAGGTGGCAATTGGCGAAGTGGGATTGCCGAGGTGGCAATTGGCAAAGAGGAGAATTGGCTAAGTGGGATTGCCAAGATGGCAATTGGTGAAGAGGGAATTAGCGAAGTGGGATTGCTGAGGTGGCAATTTGCGAAGCAAAGAATAGGCGAGGAGAGTCTGGCGAGGTGGTATATGCGAGGTAGCATATGTGAATTGGACATGCGAAGTGGGATTGGTGAGATGGCTTTGGCAAAGTGGCATTATCGGAGCAGATTGGCGAGGCGAGCTGGCGAAGCGGAATTGAGAGGCAAAAGCCTATTTAACCAGATACCCAGTAGCTTTTCTTTCACGATTTTCTTCTTCTTCTTTTCTTCGTTCTTCTTTATTTCTTCTCAAATTTGTTCCATTTATTTTCTAATGCATTAATACTTAGAATTAATACATTAAATCACTAAATTATTACATTCTAAAGCATCGACCTTCATTTTCAAAGCAGATTTTCAAGGAATTAGTTTTTAGAGAAATAAGGTAATTTCTCTTCAAATGTCATTCTCTCTAGATTAATAAAATTATGGTAGTTAGGATAGTTAATTATGGGTATATAGGATCTATTACAAGCATTTAATGCTATTAATTATAATTAATATGGAAGAGACCAGAATTTATGGATTATCATGAATAGTGGCATGAACAATAAATTCATAATTAATTTCAGATTTACTTTAAGAGATTAATTAAATTGATGTTGGGAATAAAAAATATAAACTATAAGATGGTTAAAATTATAAGGAACTTTATTATGTATTATTAATTGAGGAAAATCTAATTGTGAGAATTTGGGAAAATTTTCATAGGAGAAGAGAACTCAAGGTATTAGAGGAGATTATTGATTGAGCAAGCTATTGAGGGAAATACAAGGATAAACTTGTTTAGAGGTAAGTATAAACATTGCATATACATATTGTTTCTTTGAAATTGAATGATTCAACCTATCCTAATATTTTGCTTATATGATCCTTATGTTTCAAAATAATACATTATGCACCTATTAATTGAAATCCCTATGATGTTCTCAAACAAATAATGATTTGTTCTATGTGATTACATTATATGAATGTAAATGACTTGGTTATTCTTCCTTGGACCAAGTTCATATGAAACCTATTTGTTAAATTGAAGAAAATTCATGTTTATATGTTGATGGTTTTGTGACCAATATTATTCTTGTGGAATTCAAATTATATGACCCTGACATGTTATGTATAGAACACTCTTCCCAATAAGAGTAAAGTCATTGGTCCATTGTGCACTTTAGAAACTTAGCTAATAGGATTTTTATCAGTGTTTCGCCTTAAGGGGACCATGAGCTCTAGGCGTATGCCCGACCAAGCATATGTTTGTGATAAGGTAGCAAGGCTACTGATGCACCCTATTGTGATAAGATAGAAAGTCTACTGATGCACCCTGTAGTTCTATCATATGATTTGACAGTGTTGTTTGATTGTGAGAACTTATATTCTTGTAAGCTTAACCTTTTGATATTTCCATATTCTTGTTCTTTGACTTGATCTATATCATGCATGTTTATATCTTACTGAGTTGAAGGCTCACTCCTCTTTTGTGGATTTCAGGTAGTAGTGTAGCTCGAGAGGGAGCTAATACAGAAGACAGAACTTCTTGATTCATTCCTCCAAGAAGACTCTATGTAATTCTTTTGAGATAAATATATATTTTTTTTATGTTCAACAGTTTGTATTATGGTATTGTATGAAAAATGAGTATACTCTAGAGTTTCGTAGTTAGATATTGAGAAAAATATTATTTTGATGTCTGAACTATTATAATTGGGCTGCCCTTATTCCTTATTGATGTGGGATGTATCTTTTGATCGGTAAAGAACAAGAGGAAATTCCATAATAATATATATGTAAATGTATGAATGGTGATTTCATGAATCATAGAAATGAACAATTATAATGATAACCATATATGTTGTGGATATGTATTATGTATAAGATCCAGGATATATGAGTTCTATGAGTTTATGGTGGCCTTAAGCCTACCCTTGCCTAAGGACCATCGCACCACTGGAGTTGGGATTTGACAGAGGTGGTATCAGAGCTATAGGTTATAATCCTTAATATAGGAGATAGATAGATATGCATAAGCACTAGCATAAGTGTTGATTAAGATAACTACAGAGCATAGGAATTGTGTCTCGTTCATTTGTGTCTTCCTTTGGTATATATATCCGCATTAAGTGTGCGTAGTGAGTCTGATCTTGTTTGTTCTTTTTATCAGTATCGAGATGGCTCCTCTCCGTGGAAGAGGACGAGGTCGTCCTAGGCGAGATTTACCTTCTGAAGAAGGCTCTGTGGGTGGAAATGGAGGAGATGAGATCCCTCCTGTGCCACCGATAGATGTGGTTAATATGGCTCAACAATTAGAGCAGCTGCAGAGGAATTATGCAATGATTGCTGAGTTCATTACTCTGCAAAGGCAGCAGCAGGTACCTCCAGTGCAGGCTCTAGAGATTCCTGTTCCTCCAGTAGTTCCACCACCTGTTGTACGTCAAGTGGAAGAGGTATCATTCGAGAGGTTTCTTAAGCTTAAGCCCTCAGAGTATAGAGGTAAGATGGATCCTACAGATTTCTTAGAAGAAATCCAAGAGAAAGTACAGATTCCGTAGATTCTCGATAGAAGAGTTATATAGTTTGTGGGCTATTTAATGAAAGTTGAGGCCAAGGACTGGTTCAAGAGAAGCATTTCTGGTATGCTTCGGGGAAATGAAGATATTTCTTTGGAGAGATTCAAGGATCTGATGCTGAATGAATTCCTTCCATAGAGCATGAGAGAAGCTAAGTCTCTAGAGTTTGGAAGATTGGTTCAGACACCTGGTATGAGTGTTTCAGAGTACGCTAGGAAGTTCAGTCAGTTGAGCAAATTTGCTCCAGCTTTGGTGCCTACAAAAGCGACGTGGATTCAAAGGTTTCGCAGAGGTTTAGTGGCTCAATTATTTAAAATCATTGCTGCTCTTGAGTTTGACTCTTATTCTAAGCTAGTGGATAAGGCTAGAATAATTGAGAATAGAGAGATGGAAGCTAGATCCGAAAGAGTTGAGAAGAAGAAATTTAAAGCAGTCAGTTCTTTTAAGCAGGAAAGTGGAATGAAAAGTATGGGAGTGACTCATCAGTCAGCTTCTAGGAGTGGGTATAAAGGATCTTCAGAGAGGCCACAGCAGAGTCGGACTACTCCTGGACCTACTTCTCAGATGAGCCATGGTTCAGTTAGCTTTGCACCATCCAGGACTCCTAAACGTTTGTGTCCTACATGTGGTAAATTTCATAATAGCCCTTGTCATTATGCTTCAGGAGCATGTTTTAGGTGTGGACAACAAGGACATTTACTCAAGAATTGTTCGCAACCATTCGTTGGAGGAAGACCGCAGGCTTCTCAAGCCATAGTTCAGATGAATAGGAAAAGGGGTGTTATTCAGCAGCCAGGTGCAGGCCGAGGCAATTTGGGCAAGACCATAGAGGTTGGCAGAGAGTCAAGTCAGCATAAGGCTCAGGCTTTGGGGTCAGTTCCTATGGGTAGAGGCAGAGGTAGAGTTTTCGCTCTAGCACAGCATGAGGCCCAGGCATCTAATACGGTTGTTACAGGTATTCTACCGATCTAAGCTTTGAATACTAGAGTACTATTTGATTCAGGAGCTACGCATTCTTTTGTGTCATCATGTTTTGTTAAGAAATTGCATGTGCCTTGTGAATTGTTTGAAGCTGTGTTGGTTGTTTATACTCCTTTAGAGGAAGAGATTGAAGTTTAAAACTTTTATCCTTCATGTGTGGTTACTATACGTGGCAAGAGCTTGAGTGTAGATTTGATTGAATTGCCTGTGTTGGAATTTGATGTGATTTTGGGCATGGACTGGTTGTCCAAGCACTATGTTACCATAGATTGTAATAGGAAGAAGATAGTTTTCAAGTTGGTTTCAGGTGAGGAGTTTGAATTTCAAGGGGAAAGGAGCGAAGCACCATATAATGTGATATCAGCCTTAAGGGCAAAAAGATTGATGAAGAAAGGATGCCAAGGATATTTGGCTTATGTTCGAGATATTCAAAAGGAAGTGCAAGATTTGGAACGAATTCCTGTTGTTGATGAGTTTCCAGATGTATTTCCTGAAGAGTTACCTTGTCTGCCACCAGTTAGAGAGATAAAATTTGGTATTAAGCTGCTATCTGGAACAAATCCAATTTCTATTCGTCCATATCATATGACACCAGTAGAATTGAGAGAGTTGAAGACTCAATTGCAAGATTTGCTTGACAAAGGATTTATCAGGCCTAGCAGTTCGCCATAGGGTGCACCTGTACTCTTTGTAAAGAAGAAGGATGGTTCTATGAGGTTATGCATAGATTACAGATAGCTTAACAAGGCAACTATCAGGAATAAGTATCCTTTGCCAAGAATAGATGATTTATTTGATCATTTGCAGGGTACAAGTCATTTCTCCAAGATAGACTTGAGGTCGGGTTACCATCAATTGAGAATTCAGAATGAGGATATATCGAGAACAGCTTTTCGGACCAGATATGGACACTATGAGTTCTTAGTACTACCATTTGGATTGACTAATGCACCAGCTGCATTCATGGACTTGATGAATAGGGTGTTCAGGCCATTTTTTGACAAGTTTGTCATTGTGTTTATTGATGACATTCTTGTGTATTCTAAGAGTGAAGAAGAGCATGAGGAACACCTTAGGATTATGTTGCAGACTTTGAGAGAGCATCAGCTGTTTACCAAATTTTCGAAGTGTGAATTCTAGCTTGAAAGTGTGGGCTTTATGGGGCATATAGTAAGCAAGGATGGGATTGAAGTTGATCCTAGAAAGGTGGATGCAATTCTTAGTTGGCCTAGACCCACAAAT
>CANXYC010215200.1:0-36132 GCA_948193065.1 Aleurites moluccanus | reverse complement strand
TTCATTTCAATCATATAACCATCAATTCATGCTATACACATCTAATTAACAACATTTGAAGCATTAAACCTATCAAAACCACACTTTAATTCATTGTTTTTCCTATTAGGGTTTCAACCTATTCCTTTGAATTCTAACCATACAAAATTAATTTTAATCCATAAAAATTTACAAGGAACATCATATGAACATTAATAAACCAAAAGAACTTCAAACCTCATAACTTACCAAGATTTCTTCCAAAGCTTTCTTGAATTATTTGGTGGTCTTAATGGGTTTTTCTTTGAATTTCATGGCTAGAATGGTGTTTAGGATGATGGATTTTATCTATTTATATCAAAAAAAGAAAGAAAATACGAAAGAATGGAAGACACAAGTTTGGCTGAACCAAACTTGGAAGAAATGGGTGGTTATGGCTGAAATTTTCCAAGGAAGAAGATGACAAATTATTATATATATCCAAATATAAAAGATATGATCCAATGGGTTAGGTTTCATGGTAAATTTGGTGAATCCTAGTCATCCAACCATCCATTCTTCTTACTTTCATACTATTGGTTCATCTAAAGTCAACCAAGATGAATATCACATGCTTTTAATAGACCAAATCATAAACCAAAAGCAATAATCCCATACTTTAAGCTTAGAATAGCAACTTTGCAACCTACTCATCTAACCATCCAATTCTTCATCATTTGATCCAACGGTTAGATTTAATCAAGCCTAAACTAATACCATAAGGTTGAACACACTCAATAACTCCATAATATAAAGGAAATGACCAAAATACCCTTAGTGCAACTGAAACACCGAAATCGCGTAATGCGTCAATAAATATTTTTCAACAGGGATTATTTCTCTAACTAATACTCGAATCAATTAAATAATGCCATTTTCAAGTCTTTAAATTATTTTCTCCTTTTAAATATGATATTAAATCCATAAAATTCCAACGAGCGAAAAATGACCATTTTGCCCCTAGATCACCAAAATTTTAAAATTTTTCGATTAAGTCCTAGCAGCCTCTGGACTACTCCTATGCCCAAAACTAATTCAAATAACATGCATAATCATCAATTTCATGCATAAATACACATAATTAACAATGCAAAAAGAAAGAGAAAATTTCCCCCTCTATTGCCCCTCTAATGGTTTGGGTTAGCTTTTGGTTGAGGTGTTACAACTAGTATCTGATAAATCCCTATTGAAGTCTACTGCACATCTATCACATGAGCCAGGAAAGCTGAACAACCCTTTCCTATCATTCTTCTATCCTGGATAGCAGAAACAAAACTGATTCCAGATTCACGTCTATCACCCTGGAATTCAAACTATGGTTGCCCCTCAGGCTGGAATTTAACTTTCATTCTCATAGCAATCAATAATCGCACGATGTGTCATTAGCCAATCTATACCAAATATCACATCAAGCTCTAACACAGGCAGTTCTATCAAATCAGCACGCAAAATATTATTATCAATCTTAATCACACAACCCGGGTAAAAATAATTCACTTTTATACTCTCCCCTATAGGTGTAGCTATCTCTAAAGGAACATTCAATAATTGCCTCTCCTTATTCAATTTAGGTGCAAACGATGGTGAAACAAAAGAATGTGTAGTACCAGAGTCAAACAATGCTTCAGCTATTTAATTCTGTATAAGAATCATTCCTGTGACCACATTATTGGATCTCTATGCCTCCTGAGTATTCATAGCAAAAACTCGCCCCTAACCTCTGCTTGCTGGGGCCTAACTGCTGCTCGATACTTGACCTCTACCTCTGCCCCTACCAGGAGCCTCTCTAGCTATATTATGTGTCATATGAACAATATGTTAGGACATTGAGGTTGAAGGCTATTGATCACCCCATAAAGGACATCTGCTAATAAAATGACCCTATTGCCCACATTTCAGGCAAGCACTTGTCTACCATTGACACTTCCCTCCCTGCCTTTTACCACAAAAGCTGCAAATTGGTACATTGGGCTTCTGAGTAGCAGGTCTAGAAGAACCCTATGAATAAGCAGGTGCTGACCGCACTAAAGGCCCCCTACTCTATGTCCTCCTCCTCTAACTGCCAAATGGAGGTCTCTGATCAAATCTAGGTACTAGCTTAATTTGTCTTGGTTAGGGGCTACTCTCCCCTCTCATGCCCTATGAACCAAGTCCTCCCTTCCTTTCCTGATCTCTCTTAGCTCTCTCTGACTTATACTTTTCCTCCATCTGATTGGCCTTGTCAATGATGGTAGTTAGAGATGTGAACTTTATAGTAAGCAGGGCATTATGAAGTGAGGCATCCAATCCCCTCCTAAATTTGCTGATCAAATCTACCTTAGTAGGAACAATCTGTGTAGCATATCTGCTCAATCTAATGAACTCCTCAGCATACTCCTCAATTTTCCTATTACCCTACTCAAGCTACTCAAACTGAATCAAATTCCTAGTTTTCATTCCTTCTATCAAGAACTCATCAAAAAACCCCTATCTAAACTCTGCCCAGGTAGGAGGATGATCGCCATATAATTTAGGCTCCATAGGTCGAGAAAATCAAGTCCAGGCTTTCCCCTTCAGTAATAACCCAACCAACTCGATTGCCCTGACATCAGAACAAGGTAGCCTCCTAACTACCTTCTCAATCTGCTCTAGGAAATCAATTGGCTCATCACCTCTGTCACTCCAAAACTCAGGCAAATTAAGCTTCAGAAAGTTAAACATAGTGACTCCGCCCTTATCAATAACCCGACAGGCTCCCAGTATAGCAGGCTCGTCAAAGACTACTGCTGGTTATACTGGAGCAACAGGTACAACAACTGGTGCAACAGGAGATGGCATTGCTATTGGTGCTGGTGGTGGCAGCATATTCTATTGTTCCCACCTCAATTCTGCTAATTCCCAATGTAAATCCATCATCTCCATCCTCCAGGGGTTATCACTCCTCTCTGTCTCCTCTATCATCTGTCAGGATCTGGACGGTTCCTCTGAAAACTCTCTCGTTAGAGGCTACCTCTACCTCTCTGGTATCCTTGTCTCTGTCGTCAGACATCTCTATCAACTGTTAAAAAATAGAAACCATGAACTCAGTATATTACAAAAACGCAAAATACTCATACATACTTGACGAATACAACAAAAGACGATACAAGAATTCCTATACAATATGGTTTATTTAAATCTTTTACTTTGTATCTAGTTACTATTCATCTGTAACCTATGCTTTGATTCCACCTTTGTCACATCCCAATTTTGGAACATGACAGTCCTAGGATGCAGGAGATGCCAAAGGCGACCAGCACCCATAGAACCCAATATCACATACTATAATCAAATATGATCAATTAATTAATCAATTTCCTAATTACGTTCCATTTTGACATTTTGTAATTTGTTTGTAATTTATCCTACGATTGGCTATAATTACCATCATCTCAAGCCATACTAATAATAAAACTCCATATTATGCCATAATATACATATCTAAAGTATAACTATGCCATTATATACACCATTAGGCAACTAAATTATACATACAAAATATAGTGTTAAAATAATTACACTCCTATTACAGACACTGTAGAATTTCTCGGGAAACAATAGTCGTGAATGTGCCTTCTATTCTGCACTTGAAAAGGGAAACAAATGAAAGGGTGAGTATAAAATACTCAGTGAATCTAATATGCATCGAACATAAGAAATGGCTAGGATATCAATAAACAATAGGCAGATAATCAATAAGTATTATTCTGCATACTGATAACAAAATAAGGAATCAGAATACAGTAAAAGACTGAAGGATCAATGAACAAGTCAAAGAAACTTATGTCATATAGATAAGATAGATGATGGGCCAAGAAACACATATATCATATGTCAATCACATATCAGTAAACATAAGACTGATCAGTTCTTAAGGCTAGGACAATTAACCCTTCCTAGCTAGGGTATCTAGTATATAATGTGCACATCACTGATGGTATTTACCCGCTACCCCATCTAAGAGGAAGCTCTGTCAAATCACATTAGAACCAATATAGGTATAGAACAAGTCATTAGGTACCAATAAATAATAATGGTCTCTTCAAGTATCAATAACTCATATATCAATCAAATGAGACTGCAATTAAGCAGTGAATAAACAATGAAAGGTATGATAAATAATGGAAATAAGAATAACATTTAACATAGGAATGAATCATAGGTTGAACATCAATGGTCATTTTATTTGCATAATTGGCATGCCAATGTCATTGGCGATGATGGCATTTAAATGGTAGGCCTATGGATGAAACAATGGTAGGCCCATGGCAAAATGAACTAGGCATTCTGTTAAACACATGGCGTGCATCATTGAATGGACAATTTGGCTAGGTTATGGTGCAACATTGACATTGCCCATATAATCAAAAATAAGTCCATAATAAAAACAACTCAATAGGAAACAATTATCAAACAATAAACAACATTTAAAGCATCAAATTGGCTTAGAAAACATGAAGAAAAACAAGCAAAAGCATGGTGATGAATAATAACCATACATTCGGCCTAACATGAAGAAGAGAAGAGGACTCCAATCAACATTCCAAGGCTTTAGGCATGTTAAATGATCCATATTAAACTCACCTCACACTTCAAATGAGCTAGGAAAATTGATTTCCCACCTTAAGCTTCAAAGGAGGCAAAATATGCAATCTTCCAAATCTTTGTTTTCTACACCAAATCAATCACAAATAATTCATCCATTAGCCTCCAATTAACATAATCTAAGCTTAATTAACATTAACTAACATCAATTTAAGGTTACATATCATATAAACCTGAATCTAGGATTTGGAATTTGGGAAAAACTCACCAAATGCATCAATTGATGCAATTAAACACTAAACCCATTCTATTAAACATCTAATACACCTAAATCAACCAATAAACTAAAGAAATCAACTTGTTACTATCACGTCCCGATTTTGGAACATGACAGTCCGAGGATGCAGGAAATGCCAAAGGCGACTAGCACCCGTAGAACCCAGTATCATATACAATCAACATTTATTATCAATTTATTATTCAATTACTTAGTTACTATTCATTCTGGCATTATGTAATCTATATATAATTCTTACTAAAAGTGGCTATAACAATCATCATCTCATGCCATAACATTAATTATACTCCATATTGTGCCATACATTTATAAATATAATCTAACTATGCCATCACACAACCCATGGAGCTACTAAAAATATATATACACAAAATACAGTGTTTAAATAATTACACTGCAAATGACACTATAAAATTTCTTAGGAAGCAATAGTCTGGAATCTGCCTACCTATTATGCACCTGGAAAGGGAAAAACAATGAAAGGGTGAGTATGAGTATATAAGATACTCAGTGAATATAATATGCATCAATCATAATATAAATTGATATATCAATAGAGGATAGGCAGATGAAATAATATTATCAGTCTTATCAAGAATATCATAATATAGAATCAAGTTACAGTAGATGATTGTAGAAGTAATAATTAGGTCAATGGAAATATATCACATGGATAAGATAGATGAAGGGCCATGAAACTCATATCACATGTATCATCATGTATCAGTAAACATAAGACCGATCAGGTCTTATGGCTAGGATTGTTAACCCTTCCTAGTTAGGGTATCATTATACAATATGCACATTGCTGACAGTATGTGCCCACTACCCTGTCAGAGCAACAGCTCTGTCAAATCACATTTGAGCCATAATAAGTATAGAACAAGTCAATAGATACCATTAAACAACAATAGTATCACCAAGTATCAATAACTCAATATCAATCAATTCAAGTTGCAATATAAGCAATGGAATAACAATAACAAGTAGCTATACAATGGCAATAGGTTTGACAATTAACAATGGAATGAAACATAGGTTGGTCATATATAAATAAAAGGTTGGCACAATTGGCATGCCGATGTCGTTGGCGATGATGGCATTCAAATGGTAGGCCTATGGAAAAATGAACTAGGCATTTTGTCAAATATATGGTGTGCAATAATGAATGGACAAATTGGCATAGTTTGGTTGTAACTTTAACATTGCCGCAATAATCAACAACAACTCACAATGTAGGAATTTCAATAAACAATAGATTTCTAAGAATAAACATCAAACAAATAATCAAATTAGCTTGAGAAATCAAAGGAAATACAAAGCAAAAATTTGAACATGAATAGTAAATAAGGTTTGGCCAAACATGGGTTTCCAAGGGAGGTTTCCAAACTTCAATTCAATACAAAATACATGTTAAATGATGCATATTAAACTCACCTAGCACTCCAAATAAGCCACCAAAATTGATTTGCCACCAAGTTCCTCAAAGTTGGCAAAATAGGCAACCTTCCTCAATTTGATTTTCTACATCAAACCAACCATAAATAATCCATCCATTAGCTTTCAATTAATATGTTCTAAACTTAATTAACATAAACTAACACAAAATCAAATAGCCAAATCACACAACTTAGGTTTAGGGTTTAAAATTAGGGAAAAGTATCCAAATGCATCAATTGATGCAATTAATCACTAAACCCATCTTATTCATCATCTAAATCATCTAAATCCATCATTAAACTAAACAAATCACTTCCTTACCTTGTTTGGGTATTCCACCCAAAATCTATTTCCAATTTTTTCTTGATTTCCTTTGTGATTCAAGGTGAGAAATGGCTTAGAAATGGAAGAAACAAGGTTAGATTTAAGTTTTCTTTAAGAAAATTGCATGAAAATGGTGGGAGAAATGGAGGTGAGGTTCGGCCAAGCTATAGAAGAAGAATAAAATGGTCAAAATTTTCCTAAGGCATGCTTATATACTAAGTTAAGAATGGCAAATTGCATTTAGATCCTTAAATTTTCTATTAATCATACTTTGACCCCAACTTTTTTTGTTATTTATTCTGATAATTCTGTTGGGATTTAGATTTCAAAGTGGAAATTCAAATAGCTTATTTTTATTTATACTTTATTATAAAAATAGTTTCAGAGCCATTTTGAAACTCAGACAGTTGATTTCCCACTATACCCCTAAGTTTCACTTATTTATGATTTTTCCATTACTTACTTTTTCAGTATTCCTAAATATTTTTCACTTCTTTCTTTTCACCATAATTACACATATAATTATAGGATTCTTTACCCCCTGGTCAGAATAAAAAATTTCATCTGTCGATCGGACTACTATATTCTCGGTAGTATTATTGACACCGACATTTTCCAGGATAGTAACTCGTATGCATTCTAACTGTGTCTCAAAAATTATTTATTAGTTATTTCGATGTTACCAAACCAATAATTTATTATATTAACATTCAATTATGGTAGGATTTTCTAGGGTATTACAGTTACCTCAAATTGGTGATCCACCTGAAATTTCCCTTCACTTTGTTTTTGAATTTCTTTGAATTTCCAAGTGAATCAAGGTTAGGAAATAGAAGAACTATAGTTGATTCAAGGTTTTCTATAATTTTTTTTCTTTTGATTTTTGCATGGAAATGGAGGGAGAAAGATGGAGCAAGATTTCCGCCAAGGCAAAGGAAGAGAAGAAAATGGTGAAAAATTTCCTAAGGCATGCTTATATATTAATCAAATTGACAAATTATATTTAGGTCCTTAAACTTTCCAATAATTGGACTTTGACCCATCTTCTACTGTAATTTATTCTGATAATTCTGTTGAGAATTAGATTTCAAAGTGGGAACTAAAATGACTTCTTTTTATCTGTACTTTATTATAAAAATAGTTTCAGAGCCATTCTGAAACTTAGATAGTTAGTTTCCCACTATACCCTTAAAGTTCAACTTATTTATGATTTTGCCATTTCTAGTGTTCCAAAACATTTTTCAATTTTTTCTTTTCACTAAAATTTCACATATTAATATATGATTTTTACCCCCCGGTCTGAATCAGAAATTCATATGTTAAATGGATTGCTTTTTCCCTGGACAGTGTAATTAACACAAACATTTTCCGGGACAGTATCACAAATGCATTCTCACTAAGGTTCAAAAATTATCCTTAGATATTTCAGTGTTCCCAGTCCGATATCTAGTTATGTTATTATGTTCTTATGGTAGTTGTGAAGCCTCGCTCGAGTACTTCCCGTCCGCGGATTCAAGGGATCGGGAATGCTCTCATTTTTAGGGATGATTTCTTATGGATTGAGAGGCGACCTTAACGCCCTTTTTGAAAATGATTTTTAACGTTCTGAAGTCGCTACCTTAAGTTATTTTTGTTTGGAAAATTTAAGGTAAAAACCCATTTTTGACTCCAATTTTATCCCAACGGAAATATAGGTGCACTAGTCTTTGAAACCAAAGAGGATTCAGGGACTAGGTTTTCGGTTGAACTTGGCTTTTAATTTTAACCTTGATTTAAAGCGTTTTCATGAGCAGTTTAAAGGATAAGATATAAAGATGCATGAGCAAGTAAGTGAATGGATGAAAGTGATAAAATAAAGCAAGTAAAGCAGTTAAGAGAGCGGTAATTAAATTATTACAATTAAGAAATCCCAAATTAGGGGATATCAACTCTAGCCCTTATGGGTTCTAGGTTGATCACACATTCCCCAAATAATACATTTAATAAAGCAATTAATAGAAAAGAAGGGTTTTTAACATCTTTGGGTTTGAAGCTTTCAGATAGCTTGCCTGCGTATCCTGTTGAATGGGAATCAAAACCCACGCAGTTCTCCCTTCTTACGAAGGAGAGTTGATTTATGCCCAACTTATCATGTTTTGGACTCTTTATTTTGATGCTCTACCAAAATAAAGGAGATTTGCCTATTTTGATGCTTTATCAGAAATAGGAAACGTTCGGAGACGATACCTGCTCCCTTTCTCTTTGGGAAGGCGACAGTCCGATTGCTAGCCCGAATCGGAGTTCCACCTTGGCTTGATTGAAGCATTGGAAGGAGGTTGGATTGGTGGTGGTCTGATTGCCTTTTACTTGGATCGCTCATTGGGAGGCGACGGTCGGATTGCATGCCCGGATTGGAATTTCACTTTGGATCAGTGGTTGGATTGTCTTTTATCTGACAATTCGCTCTTTGGGAGGTGGTCGTCGGATTGCACTCCCGGATCAGAATTTCACCTTGGATCGGTGGTTAGATTGTCCATTATCTGACAATCGCTCTTTGGGAGGCGGCGGTCGGATTGTACGCTCGGATATGAATTTCACCTTGGATCGGTGGTTGGATTGATGGTCGGATTGCCTTTTACCTGACAATTCGCTCTTTGAGAGGCAGCGGTCAGAATGCATGCCCGAATCGAAATTTCACCTTGGATTGGTGGTTGGATTAATGGTCGGATTGCCTTTTACCTTACAATTAGCTCTTTAGGAGGCGGCGGTCGGATTGCACGCCTGGATTGAAATTTCACCTTGGATCGGTGGTTGGATTGCTTGCCCGGATCAGAGCTTCACTGGGGATTGGTTAAGGCCAGGGAAGATAGTCTGATTGTCTTTTATCTGATAATTTAAAATAAGGAAATCAACAGAGTGATTTTGTTAGAAATAATTTTGAGGCTCCACACGCCTCGGATTTAGTCCTTCTTTAGCTCAAAGACAATTAAAGAAAATTGGCTCCACATGCCCTAAATAATTATTCTTTAAACTCAAAGAGAGTTAAAGAAATAAGAAGAAATTGGTATATGAGGGAGAATAGATGAAATCTAAGAAGGAAAATTCGACTTCTAGGGATTTCGGGGTCTTAAATTATGAAGGAGGGGGTCTTTATTTATAGGCAAGGGGGCTGCCACCGGAGGGGGGCGGCGCCGTCGCCTAAAAAGGAGGGCAGTACAACCAGAGGGGGGCGACGGTAGCATAAAATGTGGTTGGCAGTACCTCCAGAAGGGGGTGGCAGTACCAACGAAGGGGGGCGGCATCACCGCCCTCCCCTAAGGTGGTAGCCCAGGTCTGACTATGATCCGACATATTTCTGAGTCCATCCGAGTATGGGTTGGGTTCCGGTGAGTGTCGGTCTACTTGGCACCAGTCCAAGGGGTGCAAAAAATGAGTGTTCAGATCTGCCCCTCAGCATGGTTGCTTTTCTAGAAAAGTAATCATGATGATAGTGGACACAGGCTACCATGATAAGGTAAAGATATCCTAAAGCTATTCTAGGAAGGGTATGAAGAGGTGCTCTTAAGGTTGCCCCTAAAAAGGTCAAAAAAATATCCTAAAGTTACCCTTAGAATGGTCTGAAAAGATTCTAAGGATATCCTTAGAAAAGGTTTGATGAGATCCTAAAGCTACCCTTAGGATGGTTTGAAAAGATTCTAAGGATACCCTTAGAAAAGGTTTGATGAGATCTTAAAGCTACCTTTAGGATGATCTGAAAAGATTATAAGGCTACCCTTAGAAAAGGTTTGAGATGGATGATTCTTACAAGAGGAACCTAATTTGCAATAGGTTTTGAATAGAGAGGTCCTAACGATGCCTTAGGATAGTTGCTATATGTTAGAGAAGATAAACCCCAAGGATGCCCTAAGATGGTTGACTTTAGAAACGGAGAGGCCTAACTCTACTATAGGTCTCAGAATGAGGAATCCTAACTCTATGCTAGTGTGATGAGAATGTTATGCTAAAGATGATATTAGTGTTATGTTGAGCACATAGGATGAATGCTCAAGAGTCCATTTTGGATGACAGACATGATGTAGGTGAACTAGATTGTTCCTGTCTGCTTGGAACAAAAGAATGCATTTTGATTGCATCTTGCAGGGTGGAATCATATGAAAAATTAATTTTGATTTCAAACATTTTTCAGAATGAAATTCGATGGAAAGAAGGATTTCGATTTTCAAACATTTTTCAGAATGAAATTAGATGGAATTGGATTTTAATTTCAGACATCTTTCAGAGTAAAATTGGATAGAAAATAGGTTTTGATTTCAGATATTTTTCAGAATGAAATCGGGTGAAAAATGAATTTGATTTCAAACACTTTTCAGAATGAAATCGGGTGAAAAATGGATTTTGATTTTAGACATCTTTCAGAATGAAATCGAGTGAAAAATGGATTTTGATTTCAGATATTTTTCAGAACGAAATAGGATGGAAAATAGATTTTGATTTCAAACATCTTTCAGAATGAAATCGGGTGAAAAATAGATTTTGATTTCAAACACTTTTCAGAATGAAATCGGGTGGAAAATGGATTTTGATTTTACCAAGAGCTGCTTGGGCTCAAAATGATTTTTGGTTTGCCAAGATCTGCTTGGGCTTAAAATAATTTTTGGTTTGCCAAGGCTTGCTTGGGCTTAAAATGATTTTTGGCTTGCCAAGGGCTGCTTGGGCTTAAAATTGTCACGACCTGGTTTCCCGGACCACGATGATCCTAAGGTATCGGAGATGCCAATGGCGACCGATACCCATAGAATCCAGTATCACATGCACAATCTATAAACCTCAATATATTATTTATTTTAATTAGTTACCATTCATTTTGTTATTCTGTCATGCATTCTGCAATTGGCTGTAACATTTAATTATCATATCATGCATCATCATATACACAATATATCATCATCAATATATATATATACATATGTTCATCTCCTAGCTAACCCATACATGCCCCATAGAGCAGTTAGATAATGAACACCAAAATAAATATACAGTAATGTCAGAAAATATATACATTAGATAACTGTTTGCAGATATCCCCGGATGACAGAAGACAGGAATCTGCAACCTACTCGTCTCCTGAAATGGGTAAATAAATAAACAGTGAGTATAGATGATCCTCAGTGAATATATATGCATCATCAATGAAATATAGGCTGAATTAATGGTTTACACATGATAAAGAATAATGGTACAGTATCAATCATATAAGTTTACAAAATCAGTATCAGTAATCAAAAGGAATAACAATGGTCGTATCAGGTTATAGAAATCATATGGTAAGACAGACAGGGGGCCATAAAACACGTAGACTATGTGCAATCTCACAGTCGATCACATATCAAGTAGGCATAAGATTGATCAGGTCCTATGGCCGAGACCAATAACCATTCCTAGCTAGGGCATCAATATCAATGTGCACATTGCTGACAGTATGTACCCACTACCCTGTCGATGAGGCAACTCTATCAAACCACATTTAGGTCAATAAAAATGGATACCAAGTCAATAGACACCATTATGCAATAATGGTATTGTCACTGTCAATATAATAAATAACTTTCAAGTCAAGTAGTATATGAACCAATGGCATAGCAAAACACAATATATAAGCAAGGATAAAGGTTATGGCAAACAACAAAGGAATTGAACAAAAGTTGGTTCGATGGCTAAAAAAGATAGGTCAATTGGCATGCCAATGTCACTGGTGACAATGACATTCAAATGGTAGGCCTATGGCATACAAACCAATAGGCTAAAAGCAAATGAACTAGGCATTTCATCAAACATATGGTAGGAATACAACAGCAAGCCAATAGGTTAGGTTAGGTTACAAACTTGACTTGCCCAATTCAACCAACACAAAGTCACTTTGTCAAACAAGGTATAGGCATTCAAGAAACAAGATTAAATATCATCAAAATGGATCAAATTGGCTAAGAAAAATCAAGCAAATTCTAAAGGATGAATAGTACCAACATGGTTCGGCCAAATGAGGGGTTTCATGGATAGGTTCCAATCAACAATTCAATCAATTATACATGGTATTTGATGCATTATAGACTCACCTAAGCTTCCAAATCACTTTGAATAACTCAATTGCCACCAATTTCTCCAAACGGCCTTTATAGAACACTTTGATTTCAAATGCAATTCTACATCAAATAAACCATCAATTTGTTATCCATTCACATCTAATTAACTAATTCTAACATCAATTAACAAAACCTAACACTGAATCATCATCTCATTTCTTACAACTTCAAATTATCCAACCAAAATAGGGATTTCTATCAATTAATGCAAATTGACTTCAAACCCATCTAATTCAACCTAAATAATAACTAAATAATCAATAAAATCAAACAAAAAACTTCTTACCTCAACTATAGCAAAGTGGACAAAATCTTCAATCAATTCCTCCTTGGATTCCTTTACTCCTTTCTACAAATTGAAGAGGGAAATGAAGAAAGTTAAGTGAGAATTCAACTTTTCCATTAAATTTCTGAAGATTTGGTAAAGAAATGAAGAAGAAATGGGAGAAGAAAGCTCAAATGGTGGTTCAACCTAGCCTAATGAAGAAGAATAAAATGAAGAACAATAGCTAAGACAAAAGTGAAATAGAAAAATCAAATGGCAAATTACAACTAAATACTCAAACTTTCATCCATTACAATTTTGGTCCAAAATCTTCTGTAATTTATTTTGTCAATTCTGTTTGGAATTAGATACCAGAGTACGGAGTCAATAAGATTATTTTAATTTATACTTATTTATAAAAATAGTTTCGGAGTCATTCTGTAACCCCGACCGACCAATTTCCACTATTCACCATAAAGTTCCTTAAAATTATCATTTTGCTATTAGTTACTTTTTCAGTATTCCTAAATGATTTTCACTTTTTTTCTTTTTATCAAAATTACACATAAATTATGGTGATCTTTTATCCCCAAGTCAACTTCATAAATTCTTCTGTTGACCGGACAACTCATTTCTAGACAATGTTCCCGATACCACCAATTTCTGAAAAAGTATCAAGTTCGCTTTCTAATTGTGTCTCTAAAATTATTTCCCACTATTTCAAGACTATTGAACTACATAATGAGAATGAAGTCATGCATAATAGTTATAATTTTCTAGGGTATTACATTCTACCCCCTACAAATAAATTCATCCTCGAATTTAAATAACATATACCTCACTGTTAGAACAGAAATGGGTATCTGCTCCTCATCTCCTACTTGCTCTCCCATGTGTACTCCTCTATGGACTAGTTCCTCTAAAGCACTTTAACCATCGTGATCTCTTTATTCCGAAGCTTTCTGACCTATCGATCAACAATCTCCATAGGTAGCTCCTCATAAGACAAATCATCACTGAGATCCACATCCTGAACCTCTAACATGTGTGATGGATCAGACACATATTTTCGCAGCATCGATATAAGGAAAATTGGATGTACATAGCTCATACTGGGTGGAAGAGCCAATCTATAGGCCACACTACCAATCTTCTCTAGAATTTCAAACGGGCCTATAAACCTTAGTGATAGCTTACCCCTCTTCCCAAATCTCATCACACCCCTCATCAGTGAGACCTTAAGGAATACATGATCACCAACTGCAAAATGTACATCCTTCCTCTTCAGATCAGCATAACTCTTCTGCTTACTGAAGGCAGTTCTCATCCGCTCTCTGATCATAGGAACCTTTTCCATAGTGTCTCTTATTAACTCTGGTCCCTCAAGCTGCTTCTCTCCCGGCTCCACCCAACACATTGGAGATCTGCACTTCCTATCATATAGTGCTTCAAATAGAGCCATACCAATAGAAGAGTGATAATTGTTGTTGTAGGAGAACTCAATCAATGGCAGATAGTAATCCCAGTTATCTTTGAAATCCAGAACACATAATCTCAACATATCCTCCTAAGTCTGGATCTTCCTTTCTGACTGCCCAACAGTCTGCGGATGGAAAGTAGTACTAAACTGTAACTGGGTTCCTATAGCCTCCTAAAATTTCTACCAAAATCAAGATGTGAACTGTGTACCCTTGTCTGATATAATCACCAAAGGAACTCCATGAAGCCGCACATTTTTATCCATATACAACTGTGCATACTGAGCTGTCGTATAACTGGTCTTTACCTCCAGAAAATGAGCAGACTTCGTTAACCGGTCAACAATCACCCAAATAGAATCATAACCTCTCGAAGTCCATGGTAGACCAACTATAAAATCCATAGTCACCTGTTCCCATTTCCACTCCGTCAACTCTATCTCCTGAAGTAGCCTTGATGGCTTCTGATGCTCAAACTTAACTTTCTGACAGGCTAAGCATTTAGGCATAAATTGGGCTATATCTTTCTTCATCCCTAGCCACCAATAAACATCTCTCAAATCATGGTACATCTTGGTAATCCCTGGATGTACACTGTAAGCAAAATAATAAGCCTGTCGCATGATTCGATCCTATAGCCCATCAAAATCTGGTACACAAATATGCCTCCCATATCTCAACACCCCATCCTCTACTGTGAACTCTGTCATCCTCCCATTCTGTACCTCTCCCTTGAGCTTCAGCAGATAAGGATCCCTATCCTGAGTCACTTTAATATCATCAATCAACAGTGACTTCACCGGAAATTAGGCTATTAGAGCCTGGTTCCAATCCTGGGATCCCAACTCTAACTCTACTCCCATATCTGCTAACTCCCTTATCTCTTTGATCAATGGCCTCCTGCCAATCACAATATGGGCTAAGCTGCCCATTGATTTCCTGCTCAAAGCATCAGCCACTACATTGGCCTTCCCTAGGTGATAAAGAATCTCACTGTCATAATCCTTAAGAAGTTCCACCCATCTACACTGCCTAAGATTCAGATCCTTCTGCTGAAATATATACTGTAGACTTTTATGATTAGTATATATCTCACATTTCGATCCATACAGGTAATGTCTCCAAATCTTCAAGGCAAAGATCACCGTTGCTATCTCTAAACCATGAGTCAAATAGTTTGCTTCATGCTTCTTTAACTGGCGAGAAGCATAAGCAATTATCCTACCCATCTGCATCAATACACAACCTAATCTAATCCGTGAAGCATCATAATACACTGTAAATTTCTCTCCCTCAACTAGTAATGCCAATACTGGAGCACTGGTAAGGCAATACTTCAAAGTCTGGAAGCTATAGTCACACTCATCCATCCAGACATAACGCTTCTGTTTCTTCATCAGTCTAGTCAGTGAAGCAGCAATCTGGGAGAAATCATTCACAAACCTCCTGTAGTATCCAGCCATACCTAGAAAATAGCGTACCTCTGAAACACTGGTAGGTTGTGGCCAATTAGCAACTGCTTCAACCTTTTGAGGATCCACCTTAATCCCATCCTTACATATCGCATGACAAAGGAAGCACACTTTGGTTAACTAGAACTGGCACTTAGATAGCTTAGCATACAACCGATGCTTCCAAAGTGTCTGCAATACAATCCTCAGATGCTTCACATGCTCCTCCTCACTCTTGGAATAGATAAGTAAGTCATAAATGAATACAATGACAAACTTATGTAAATATGACATGAACACCCTGTTTATAAGATCTATGAAAGCAGCCGGTGCATTGGTAAACTCAAATGGCAACACTAAAACTCATAATGCCCATACCGAGTCCTGAAAGCTATCTTGGGTATATCACTCTACTTAATCTTCAACTGATGATACCTAGACCTCAAATCTATCTTCGAAAAATGGCTAGCTCCCTACAACTGATCAAATAAATCATCTATATGAGGCAACAGAGACTTATTCTTCACTGTGACTTTGTTCAGCTATTTATAGTCTATACACATCGTCAATGAGCCATCTTTCTTTCTCACAAACAGTACCGATGCACCCTAAGAAGAACTGCTCGGTCTGATAAACCCTCTATCTAATAGCTCCTATAACTGTATCTTCAATTCCTTCAACTCAGCTGGAGCCATTATGTATTGTGGAATAGATATCAGGTTTGTGCCTACATGCACCTCTATCTCAAACTCAATCTCCCTATCAGGGGGCAATTCTAGCAACTCATCAAGAAATACATCAGGAAACTCCTGAACCACCGATATCTGATCCAACTGTATAGAAGATCTCTGTACATCCACTACATATGCCAAATAGGCTGAATAGCCTTTCCCAATCATCCTCCTGACCTAGATAGCAAAAATCAGGTTAACCCGGAACTCTAGAATCTCACCCTGAAACTCAAAATCTGGTTGCCCCTCAGACTAAAATCTAACTCTATTCTGATAATAGTCTATAACTACCCGGTGTCTCGTCAACCAATCCATATCCAATATCACATCCAAATCTAATACCGACAACTGAATCAAATTAGCATGCAGGATATGATCATCAATCTCAATAATGCAATCAGGATAGTAATAATCAACATCAACACTGATACCTATAGGAATGGCAATCATCAATGGCACATCTAATAACCTCCTCTCCTTATTCAATTTAGGTGCAAAATGTAGTGACACAAAAGAATGAGTTGCACTAAAATCGAATAAGGTATCAGCAATCTCATTTTGAATCAAGATGGTACTTGTGACAACATTGTCTGATCTCTGGGCATCCTGGGTGTTGACAGCAAATACTCTGCCCTGGCCCCTACTAACCAGAGCCTAACTACCACTGGGAGCCTGTCCTCCTCTGCCTCTGCCTCTAGCTGTAGCCTCTCTACCCAGATTCTGGCTCACCTATACCACTGGCTGTGAAATTGTAACAGATGGTTGCTGCTGCTCACCCCATAGATGACATATGTTAATGAAGTGACCCTGCTAGCCACACCTCAAACATGCACCAGTCCGTCTCTAACATTCCCCTCCATGTCTCTGACCACAAAACCCACAAGTAGGAATGCTGGGTGCCTGTGTAACTGGCCTCGAAGAACCCTGAGAGTAAGCAGGTGCTGACTGTACCACTAGCTATCCCCTACTTTGTAATCTCCTCCTCTGACTACTGACTGGAGATCTCTGCTCAAATCGGGGCACTGACTTTGCCTGCCTAGGATGGAAGCTGCTCTCCTTCCTCCTAACCTGTGATCCGGGACCCTCTTTTCTCTTTTGGTCCCACTTAGATCTCTTTGTCTTGTATTTCTCCTCCATCTGAGTAGCTTTATCAATCACTGTAGTCAATGAGG
Organism: Aleurites moluccanus; assembly: GCA_948193065.1. Lineage (NCBI taxonomy): Eukaryota > Viridiplantae > Streptophyta > Magnoliopsida > Malpighiales > Euphorbiaceae > Aleurites > Aleurites moluccanus. The sequence goes on along the minus strand of CANXYC010215200.1, from coordinate 18,273 downwards.
TGAACTCTGTAGCAAGTAAAGCATTATGGAGTGCCGCATGCAAACCCCTCCAAAATTTACTATTCATATCTGCCTCTTTAGGTACAATATGAGCAGCATACCTACTCAACCGAATAAACTCCTCAGCGTACTCCTCTACAGATCTATCTCCCTGCTTAAGCTGCTCAAATCTAACCAGATTACGGGTCTTAACACCTTCTGTAATGAACTCGTCAATAAGACCCTGCCTGAACTCTGCCCATGAAAGTGGGTGCTCACCATGAAGCCTGGGCTCCTTATGTCTAGAGAACCAAGTCCACGCCTTACCCTTCGGTGATAACCCAACTAACTCAACTGCCCTCAGCTCTGAATAAGGTAATCTCCTCACTACCTTCTCCACCTCCTCCAAGAAATCAATAGGATCAATACCCCTGTCTCCTTTGAACTTAGGTAGGTTTAGCTTCAGAAAGCTAAACATTGAAACTCCACCCTTCTCAATCTCTCTCCGACCTCCTTGTACAGCTAGCTCCCTCTGAGCCCCCACTGGTTGCACAGGAGCCGGTGCCACTGGAACTGCCTTAGGTACTACAGTTAGAGGCACTACTACTGGAGTAGGTGGTGGAGGTACCTGTTGTCTCTCCTGCCTTAAATTAGCTAATTCCCTGCGCAACTCCATCATCCCCCTCATCATCTCTACTCTCCAGGGGTCGTCACCCCTCTCTGTATCCTTTGTAGTCCATTAGGATCTGGATGGACCCTTTGATATTGCTATCTCTCTAACCAGTGACTCATAGGAGGCTACCTCTGCCTCCCTAGTATCTCTGTCTCTATCGTCAGATATCTCTGTAATCTATCAGGAAAAATGATAACAGTCTCATAAAATGACAGAAATGCAGAAAAATAACATATAACTGATGATAACAACAAAGGACGACAAAGGAAAATCCTATATTCCATGGTATACTTAATTCTACCAAATTATGTACTTAGTCACTATTCCTCTATAATTCAGTCACTATTCATCTATAACCTAGATTCATAGTCTGTAACCTAGTGCTCTGATACCACCTATGTCATGACCCGGTTTCCCGGACCGCGATAGTCCTAGGGCACGAGAGATACTAATGGCAACTGGCACCCATAGAACCCAGTATGACATGCACAATCTATAAACCTCAATATATTATTTATTTTAATTAGTTACCATTCATTTTATTATTCTGTCATGCATTCTGCAATTGGCTGTAACATTTAATTATCATATCATGCATCATCATATACTCAATATATCATCATCAATATATATATACATATGTTCATCTCCTAGCTAAGCCATATATACCCCATGGAGCAGCTAGATAATGAACACCAAAATAAATATATAGTAATGTCAGAAAATATATACATCAGATAATTGTCTGCAGATATCCCCGGATGACAGAAGACGGGAATCTGCAACCTACTCCTCTCCTAAAATGGGTAAACAAATAAAGAGTGAGTATAGATGATACTCAGTGAATCTATATGCATCATCAATGAAATATAGGCTGAATTAATGGTTTACATATGATAAAGAATAATGGTACAGTATCAATCATATAAGTTTACAGAATCAGTATCAGTAATCAATAGGAATAACAATGGTCGTATCAAGTTATAGAAATCATATGGTAAGACAGACAGAGGGCCATGAAACACATAGACTATGTGTAATCACACAGTCGATCACATATCAAGTAGGCATAAGACTGATCAAGTCCTATGGCCGAGACCAATAACCCTTCCCAGCTAGGGCATCAAAATCAATGTGCACATTGCTGACAGTATATACCCACTACCCTGTCAATGAGGCAGCTCTATCAAACCATATTTAGGTCAATAGAAATAGATAACATGTCAATAGACACCATTATGCAATAATGGTATCGTCACTGTCAATATAATCAATAACTTTCAAATCAAGTAGTATATGAACCAATGGCATAGCAAAATACAATATATAAGCAAGGATAAAGGTTATGGCAAACAACAAAGGAATTGAACAAAAGTTGGTTCGATGGCAAAAAACGGTAGGTCAATTGGCATGCCAACATCGCTGGCGACAATGGCATTCAAATTGTAGGCCTATGGCATACAAACCTATATGCTAAAGGCAAATGAACTAGGCATTTCATCAAACATATGGTGGGCATACAATGGAAAGCCAATAGGTTAGGATAGGTTACAAACTTGACTTGCCCAATTCAACCAACACAAAGTCACAATGTCAAACAAGGTATAGGCATTCAAGAAACAAGATTAAACATCATCAAAATGGATCAAATTGGCTAAGAAAAATCAAGCAAAACCAAGCAAATTCCAAAGGATGAATAGTACCAACATGGTTCGGCCAAATGAGGGGTTTTATGGATGGGTTCCAATCAACAATTCAGTCAATTATACATGGTATTTGATGAATTATAGACTCACCTAAGCTTGCAAAGCACTTTGAATATCTCAATTCCCACCAATTTCTCCAAATGGCCTTTGTAGAAGACTTTGATTTCAAATGCAATTCTACATCAAATAAACCATCAATTTGTTATCCATTCACATCCAATTAACTAATTCTAACATCAATTAACAACACCTAACATGAAATCATCAACTCATTTCTTACAACTTCAAATTATCCAACCAAATTAGGGATTTCCATCAATTAGCATCAATTGATGCAAATTGACTTCAAACCCATCTAATTCAACCTAAATAACATCTAAATAACCAATAAAATCAAACAAACAACTTCTTACCTCAACTATAGCAAAGTGGCCGAAATCTTCAATCCATTCCTCCTTGGATTCCTTTGCTCCTTTCTACAAATTGAAGATGGAAATGAAGAAAGCTAAGTGAGAATTCAACTTTTCTATCAAATTTCTAAAGATTTGGTGAAGAAATGAAGAACAAATGGGATAAGAAAGCTCAAATGGTGGTCGGCCTAGCCTAATGAAGAAGAATAAAATGAAGAACAATAGCTAAGGCAAAAGTTAAATAGAAAAATCAAATGGCAAATTACAACTAAATCCTCAAACTTTCATCCATTACACTTTTTGTCCAAAATCTTTTGCAATTTATTCTGTCAATTCCGTATGGAATTAGATATCAGAGTGAGGAGTCAATAAGCTTATTTTAAATTATACTTATTTATAAAAATAGTTCCGGACTTATTTTATAACCCCGACAAACCAATTTTCATTATTCACCTTAAAGTTCCTTAAAATTACCATTTTGCCATTAGTTACCTTTTCAGTGTTCCTAAATGATTTTCACTTCTTTCTTTTTACCAAAATTACACATAAATTATGGTGATCTTTTACCCCCAAAGTCAACTTCATAAATTCTTCTGTTGACCGGACAGCTCATTTCTCGGTAGTATTCCCGACACCGCCAATTTCCAGAAAAGTATCAAGTTCGCTTTCTAACTGTGTCTCTAAAATTATTTCCCACCATTTCAAGACTATTGAACCACATACTGAGAATTAATTCATGCATGATTGTTACAACTTTCTAGGGTATTACAAAAATGATTTTTTGTTTGCTAAAGGCTATTTGGACTTAAAATAATTTTCAGTTTGCCAAGGGCTACTTGGGTTTAGAATGATTCTCAACTTGCATTGGGCTCCTTGGGCACAAAATGATTTTTGGCTTGCCAAGGGATACTTGGGCTCAAAATGATTTTTGGCTTGTCAAGGGCTACTTGGGCTTAAAATGATTTTTGGTTTGCCAAGGGCTACTTGAGCTTAAAATGATTTTTGATTTGCCAAGGGTTGCTTGGGCTTAGAATGATTTTTAGTTTGCCAATGGTTGCTTGGGCTTAGAATGAATTTTGGTTTGCCAATGGCTGCTTGGGCTTAAAAAGATTTTTGGTTTGCCAAGGGCTACTTGGGCTTAAAATGATTTTTGGCTTGCCAAGGCTTGCTTGGGCTTAAAATGATTTTTGTCTTGCCAAGGCTTGCTTAGGCTTAAAATGATTTTTGGCTTGCTAAGGGCTGCTTAGGCTTAAAATGTTTTTTGGTTTGCCAAGGGCTGCTTGGGCTTAAAATGATTTTTGGTTTGCCAAGGGCTGTTTGGGCTTAGAATGATTTTTGGTTTGCCAAGGGCTACTTGGGCTTAGAATGATTTTTGGCTTGCCAAGGGCTTCTTGGGCTTAGAATGATTTTTGGTTTGCCAAGGGTTGCTTGGGGTTACAAATGATTTTTGGTTTGCCAAGGTCTCCTTGGGCTTAAAATGATTTTTTATTGCCAAGGGCTCCTTAGGCTTAAAATAATTTTTGGTTGCCAAGGTTACTTGGGCTTAAAATGATTTTTGATTTGCCAAAGGCTACTTGGGCTTAAAATGATTTTTGGTTTCCAAGGGCTACTTGGGCTTAAAATGATTTTCAGCTTGCTAAGGGCTACTTGGGCTTAAAATGATTTTTGTTTGCCAAGGGCTCCTTGGGCTTAAAATAATTTTTGGTTTGCCAAGGGCTACTTGGGCTTAGAATGATTTCCAGTTTGCCAAGGGCTCCTTGGGCTTAAAATGATTTTGAACTTGCCAAGGCTTGCTTGGGCTTAAAATGATTTTTGGCTTGCCAAGGGCTGCTTGAGCTTAAAATGATTTTTGGCTTGCCAAGGGCTGCTTGGGCTTAAAATGATTTTTGTTTGCCAAGGGCTACTTGGGCTTAAAATGATTTTGGATTGCTAAGGGCTGCTTGGGCTTAAAATGGTTTTTGTTTGCCAAGGGCTCCTTGGGCTTGAAATATTTTTTGTTTTAACAAGTTCAAATTTGAATGAGTGAGACTTTAATGATATGTGACTTATGAACCTTTGAGTTGAAGGAAATGATGCATGGCTTAAGATATTTTCTAAAGTCTGAGGAAAATATGCAATTTAGGATGCCCTAAATCGGAAAGAATTTAATGAGATGCAGTGGCATAACCCTATACTAGGCTAGAAGTGAAAACCTGAGCTCTTTAGGCAATCGATTTTTGCTCCAGTTTGGAAAATGCAACATGTATTTCTAATGCAGGTTTTGATAAATTTAATACCTTGAACCAGTGAAAGGTTGATGTGCATTCTAAGGTGACAATTTATGAGAAATGTCATATTGATGATTGAAATTTTAGTAGGATGCCCCACTTTTTGAAGGAAGGTGACTTGTGGAAAAGGGTGACTTAGTCATTTTGTTGGTCTTTGAGGGTGAGATTATTGGCGTTGATCTTGGATCACAGGTTGCATCAGGTTTGATCAAACGATGAGATTTTGGCTGATCTGATATCTTGGATTTGAATAGGGTTTGATCTTGGATCAAAGTGTAAGCTTAGGACTTGATCTTGGATCAAAGGTTGAGACTATGGTTGGTCTTGGATCATAGATTTGAATAGGGTTTGGACTAAGGGTTGCACTTGGGTTCTTATGGAGATGACCCATTTTTGGGGACTGTGATTTGAAGAGATGGCCCGCTTTTGAGGAATGATGACTTAGATCACTTTGGTGGTGGTTAATGTTTGAGAGGGAGTTAGCAATTTGTCGGGAAATGACTAGTAGGACTGGTGAGCTTTTGAAGTCACATTCAGTTTTGACCGAGTGTCTTGGATTGAGGATGATTCCATGCTCAGTATTGATGCAAAGATTAACTTGGAAAGTTGAGGTCAGGTATGCCTTGTCAGAATGGTTTTGGACTCCTAAAGGTCAACTATGTGAGTTGGTCCTGTCGGTTTGATTTTGGACACCTAATGGAAAGCTATGTGGATTGGTTTTAATTTGGACCGAAGGATGGCTTTGAGAGTTTGTCTGCTTGGCTCTTGCCAAAGATGACTTTGTTCAATGAGGTTTATGGAAGATGAATTTGTGGTTGGGTGTATCTCAGGCTAAACGCTTTTTTCAGATGGGTTCAGACCTTCAAAAAGATAACTAGGCTGCTCACGCTCACGGACCTTGATTTATGATCCACTTTTGATTTCGATACCTAACCCAACTTTCAAAAGGGCAATAGGTTTTAAATTTGGTAATGAGGGCTTGGCTATTCATATGATCCAAGGATCACTTGAGAAATTTGACTTTGGTTTCACTGATGAAGATTAGAGGAATCTGAACACTTTTTGCTCAAACCAATCCTTTTTGGTTTGCCCCTTGAGCTTGGGCGAGCTTTTGGGAATTAGGAGATTTTATGAGTTTTTCTTATGGGAAAAACAAGTGGAGCTATTCCTACTGTTTAAGATTGAAAAGATTCTTTTTTGGGGATGATGTTTTGTCGGTTTGGACCAGTAGGACTGGCAAACGGGTCAACGACTTGATTGACACTTTGCCGGTTGGGTTCTTTGGAACTGACACATGAGTCAAATAACTTGAAAGAAAAGTCATTCATCATGAAAGGAAAAGATTTTTTGATTTGACGATTTAGACAATCGAGTCAAAGAGTAATGACTTTTGATTACTTATCCTCGGATGATGGATTTAGCCACAGTGACTAGATGTTGACTTGAGAAAACATGCCCATGACGAGGGATTAGGGTGGTTTATCCATTTAACTACTTTGACTAAGAGATGTGATGATTGACACAAAAGGACATACCCCTGATACGGGACGAAGACAACTTAGCCAATTAGCTAAGAGACGTGACAGATTAATATGACAATCGTTTGACACCAAGATACTAAAATAACTTTGATGTCTCTAACGAGGACTTGTTATCAACTTTTGCTATGATGATTGACTCATAAAATGATTTTTTTTTATTTTGATTTGATTTTTTTTTTTTTACTCTAATTTTTGCCCGAGCTGCCCTTCCGGGTTTTCAACACGCCGAACTGCTCTAATTTTTGCCTAAGCTACCTTATTCAGGTTTTCAACTTAGCGAGCACAAATCAATTAATCTGGGCAAAAAAAAAAATAATTTTATTATGCTTTAGACCGTACCTAAGGCTGCCTCCGTATCTCCATTTGCATTTTTCATTTTTTATTTTATTTTTGTAATACCCTATAAATTCCTAACTCACATGCATGAATTAGTTCTCAGTTGGTGGTTCATAAGTCTTGAAATGATGGAAAATAATTTTAGAGACACAGTTAGAAAGCGAACTAGTTACTTTTCTGGGAAACGGCGGTGTCGGGAACACTGCCGAGAAATTAGCAGTCCGGTCAACAATAGAATTTCTGAAGTTGACCTGGGGATAAAAGATCATCATAGTGCATGTGTAATTTTGGTAAAAAGAAAGAAGTGAAAATCATTTAGGAACACTGAAAAGTAACCAATGGCAAAATCGTAAATAAAAGAAAGTTTAAGGTGAATAGTGGAAATGGATCCGTCAGAGTTACAGAATGACTCTGGAACTATTTTTATAAATAAGTATAAATTAAAATAAGCTTATTGACTACCCACATTGAAATCCAAATCTTAACATAATTGACATAATAAATTACAGAAGATTTTGGACCAAAGTGTGATATATGAAAGTTTGGGGATTAAGTTATAATTTGCCAATATGATTTTTCTGTTTGTTTCACACTTAGGCAAAATTTGGCAACTTCTTCTTCTTTCTCTTTTGTGGCCGAACCACTTCTCCCACTTCAATCTTCATTTCTTCACCAAATTCCTTAGATAATTCATAGAAAAATTGAGCCTAAACCTAGTTCTATCTAATTCCATCATCAATTTATAGGAAAAAGCTAAGGAAATCAAGGATTGGAAGGCTTCATCCATTCGGCCACATCACTCCAGTTAGGTAAGAAGTTATTTTGTTTGTTTTAATAGTTTACTTGGATGTTCTTTATGTTGAATTAGATGGGTTTAGAGTTAAATTGCATCAATTAATGCTAATTGATAGGAATCCCTAAATTACCTAGCTTATTTGAAATTGTAAGAACGGGTTTGATGATTTAGTATTAGATTATGTTAATTGATATTAGAATATGTTAATTGGATATGAATAGATAACTAATTGATGATTGGTTTGATGAAGAATTAAAGTTTTGACAAGGTTGCCTTATATAGCTCCATTGGTGAATTTGAGTGGAATTGAGCTTCTCAAAGCTATTGGGAAGTTTAGGTGAGTCTATTTTGCATCAAATAACATGCCTAATATCTTAGATTGATCAGTGGAATTCATATGAGAAATTATTGTTTTGGCCGAACCTAATGTACCATGTCTAGCCTTTGGTTTTTCTTGATTTTTGCCTTGTTTTCCATAGCCAAATTGAGCAATTTTGATATTGTTTATAATTGTTTCTTTCATGCCTATACAATTGTTGGCAATGTAGCTTGATGTTGGTTGAATTAGGCAAGTCAATTTTGCACCCTAACCTTACCTATTGGCTTGCCATTATATGCCCACCATGTGTTTGATGAAATGCCTAGTTCATTTACTTTTGGCCTATTGCTTTGTATTCCATAGGCCTACCATTTGAATGCCATTGTTGCCAGCGACGTTGGCATGCCAATTAGCCTACCATTTTCCATCACCGAGCCAACTTTTGTTCCATGTCTTTCTTAATTGCCAAACCATTTGTCATTGATTGTATGTTACCTATAGCATTGACATTGATCTTATTGATTATTGAATTGACTGATATTGAGCTTATTGATATGGAGGATGCCATTGTTGCATAATGGTATCCATTGATATACTGTTTCTTTCTATTAATCCTTATGTGGCTTGACAGAGCTACCGATCCGACAGGGTAGTGGAGAAATACTGTCGGTGATGTGCACATTGTATTACTGATACCCTAGCTAGGAGGGGTTATGGTCCTAGCCATAAGACCTGATCAGTCTTATGTTCACTGATACTGATATGCTACTGGAGACCTATATGTTCGTATATGGTCCATACTGTTTACTGAAGATTGTATGATTTCATACAGTCCATCCCTTTATCTGTCTTTTCATATGATACCGAGCCTGTATTTTATTCCTTGGCTATTCTGTAACCTGACATTGACTCTGTTTACTGTATCTGATTTATTGGTACCATTGATCCATTATTTACCTACTATTTTATTGATGATACATATAGATTCACTATCTTATATACTCACTCTTTTCCTTGTTTACCCATTTCAGGAGAGGGGTAGATTGCAGAATCCTGTCGTCTATCATCCGAGGATTTCTGTTGGCATTCTGATGTATACATTCTAATTTTTGTATTATTATTTTAATGTTCATAATCTAGCTGCTCCATGGGGTATGTATGGGTTAGCTAGGAAATGAATATGTATATATGATATTTGATGATATATGAGTTATATGATGTTTATATGGTATGATATATGGATTGTTACAGCCAATTTCAAAAATTGACAGAATGAATTACAGAATAACAGAGTGGATGGTAATTAATTAAAATGGATAATATATTGTGGTTTATAGATTGTGCATGTGATACTGAGTTCTATGGGTGCCGGTCGCCATTGGCATCTCCCATGCCCTAGGACCATCGCGATCCGGAAACAAGTCGTGACAGAGGTAGTATCAAAGCTCTAGGTTACAGAAAATGGATTTTATGTTACAGATGAATAGTACTTGAATTACAGAGGAATAGTGACTAAGTACAAAATGGGGTAGAATCAAGTATACCATGGGGCATAGGATTTCCTTTATCATCCTTTGTTGTTATCGTTTGTTAGATGTTATTATTCTGCATTTTTGTCATTTTCTTAGACTGATTCTATTTTTCTCGACAGATTACAGAGATGTCTGATGATAGAGATAGAGATAGAGATACCAGAGAGGCAAAGGTTACCTCCAATGAGTCATTGGTGAGAGAGATTGCAGTATCAGAGGGTCCGTCTAGATCGTGATGGACTTTAGAGGATTTGAAAAGGGGTGATGACCCCTGGAGAGTGGAGATGATGAGGGGACTGATGGAGTTACGGAGAGAGATGGATGATATGAGGCATGAGAGGTAGCAAGTACCGCCACCACCTACTCCAACAGTAGTGCCTCCACCTGTCGTATCAGAGGCAGTTCCAGTGGTACTAGCTCCTGTGCAGCCAATAGGGGTTCAGAGGGAGCCTACTGTACAGGGAGGTCAGAGAGTGATAAAGGAGGGTGGAGTATCGATGTTTAGCTTTCTGAAGCTAAACTTGCCTAAGTTTAGGGGAGACAGGCACTGATTTTGTAGATTTTTTGGAGAAGGTAGATAAGGTAGCGAGGAGACTACCATGTTCAGAGTTGAGAGCTGTTGAGTTGGTTGGGTTGTTACTGAAGGGTAAGGCATGGACCTGGTTTTCTAGGAGGATGGAGCCCAAACTTTATGGTGAATATCCACCCTCATAGGCTGAGTTTTGACAGGGTCTTATTGATGAATTTATTACAAAGGGGGTGAAGACCCGTAACCTAATCATATTTGAGCAGTTGGAGCAGGGTGACAGATCTGTTGAGGAGTATGCGAAGGAGTTTATCAGGTTGAGTAGGTATGCTACTCATATTGTACCTACAGAGGCTGATCTGATTAGTAGGTTTCAGAGGGGTCTTCATGCTGCCTTACATAATGCTTTGTTGGCTACAGAGTTTACTTCTTTGACAACAGCAATTGACAAGGCTACACAGATGGAGGAGAAATACAATACTGAGAGGGCTAAGAGGGACCAGAAGAGGAAAGGGGGTCCAGGATTATAGATTAGGAGGGGGGAGAGCAGCTCCCATCCTAGACAGATAGAGCCAGTTTAACGGTTTGATCAGAGATCATCTGCTAGTAGTTATAGGAGGAGGATACAGAGTAGGGAATCACTTGTGGTTTAGTCAGCACCTATGTATTCTCAGGGTTCTTCGAGACTAGCTGTACAGACACCCAACATTCCTACTTATGAGTTTTATGGTCGGAGACATGAAGGGGAGTATTGGAGACAAATGGGTGCATTATTGAGATGTGGCCAGCAAGGCCATTATGCTAACAGGTGTCCTTTGAGGGATGATCAACAGCCATCTGTCACAGTTTTTCAGCCAGTAGTTCAGGCGAGTCAGAATGTGGTTAGAAAGACTTCCGGCAGAGGCAGAGGCAAGGGAGGATAGGCTCCCAGTGGTAGTCAGGCTCCAACTGGTAGGGGTAAGGGCAGAGTGTTTGTTGTCAACACCCAAGAGGCCGAGAGAGCAGACAACGTGGTTACAGGTACTATCTTGATTCAGAATGAGATTGTAGATGCCTTATTTGATTCTGGTGCTACACATTCTTTTGTGTCACCACATTTTGCACCTAAATTGAATAAGGAGAGGAGATTGCTAGATGTGCCTTTGATGATTGCTACTCCTATAGGTGTTAGTGTTGATGTGGACTTTTATTATCTTGATTGCATTATTGAGATTGATGATAACATCTTGCGTGCTGATTTGATTGAGTTGCCTGTGTTAGAGCTAGATGTTATTTTGGATATGGATGGGCTGACGAGGCACCGAGTGGTTATTGACTGTTATCGGAAAAGGCTTAGATTTCAGCCTAAGGGGCGGCCAGAGTTTGAGTTTCAGGATGATATTTGAGAGTTACGGGTTAATCTAGTTTCTGCTATCCAAGCTAGGAGGATGATTAGGAAAGGATGTTCAGCCTATTTGGCTCATATAGTGGATGTACAGAGGTCTTCTATGCAGCTTGATCAGATATCGGTAGTTCAGGAGTTTCCTGAGGAGTTGCCAAGATTGCCTCCTGATAAGGAGATTGAGTTTGAGATTGAGGTACATGCAGGCACTAACCCTATATCTATTCCTCCATACAGAATGGCTCCAGCTGAACTAAAGGAATTGAAGATATAGTTATAGGAGCTATTGGATACAAGGTTCATCAGACCAAGCAGTTCTCTATGGAGTGCATCGGTACTATTTGTAAGGAAGAAAAATGGCTCATTGAGGATGTGTATCGATTACAGGCAGCTGAATAAGGTCACAGTGAAGAACAAGTATCCATTGTCATGGATAGATGACTTGTTGGATCAGCTGCAGGGTGCTAGCCATTTTTCAAAGATAAATCTGAGGTCTGGGTATCACCAGTTGAAGATTAAGAAGGGTGATATACCTAAGACTACTTTCAGGACCCGATATGGGCATTATAAGTTTTTGGTGTTGCCATTCGGGTTGACCAATGCACCGAATGCTTTTATAGATTTGATGAACAGGGTGTTCAAGTCATATTTGGATAAGTTTGTCATTGTATTCATTGATGACATACTTATCTATTCTAGGAGTGAGGAGGAGTATGTGGAGCATCTGAGGTTTGTGTTGCAGAAACTTTGGGAGCATCAGTTGTATGCTAAGTTATCTAAATGTCAGTTCTGGCTAACCGAAGTGTGTTTCCTTGGGCATGTGATATGCAAGGATGGGATTAAGGTGGATCCTCGAAAGTTTGAAGCGGTTGCTAATTGGCCTCAGCCTACCATTGTTTTAGAGGTTCGCAATTTTCTGGGTATGGCTGGATATTACAGGTGGTTTGTGAAGGATTTCTCTTGGATTGCAGCTCCATTGACTGGATTGATGAGGAAATAGGAGCGTTATGTATGGACTGATGAGTGTGATCACAACTTTCAGACTCTGAAGTATTGCCTCACTAGTGCTCTAGTGTTGTCATTGTCAGTAGAGGGGGAGAAATTCATGGTGTATTGTGATGCTTCACGGATTGGCTTGGGGTGTGTATTGATGTATATTGGTAGGGTAATTGCTTATGCTTCTCTTCCGTTAAAGAAGCATGAAGTAAATTATCTGACCCATGATTTGGAGATGGCAGCTATGATCTTTGCATTAAAGATTTGGAGACATTACTTGTATGGATCAAAATGTGAGATATATACTGATTATAAGAGTCTACAGTATATATTTCAGCAGAAGGATCTGAATCTTCGGCAGTGCAGATGGGTGGAGTTACTAAAGGATTATGACTGTGAGATCCTTTACCACTCGAGTAAGATCAATGTAGTGGCGGATGCTCTGAGCAAGAAATCCATGGGTAGTCTAGCTCATATTGTGATTGGCAAGAGGCCATTGATCCGAGAGATTAAGGAGTTGGCAGATTTAGGAGTGGAGTTGGAGTTGGGATCCCAGGATCAGAACTAGGCTCCGATAGCCCAATTTCGGGTGAAGTCACTTTTACTTGATGATATTAAAGTGGCTCAGGATAGGGATCCTTATCTACTGAAGCTCAAGGGAGAGGTACAGAATGGGAAGATGACAGAGTTTACAGTAGAGGATGGGGTACTGAAGTGTGGGAGACAGATATGTGCACCAGATTTTGATGGGCTATGGGATCGGATTATGAGAGAGGCTCAATATTCAGCATACAATGTACATCTAGGGATTACCAAGATATACCATGATTTGAGAGATGTGTATTAGTGACCTGGAATGAAGAGAGATGTGGCTCAGTTTGTGTCTAAATGTTAGCTTGTTAGCAGATTAAATTTGAGCATCAGAAGCCATCAGGGCTACTTTAGGAGATTGAGTGTCACAATCTAACTTGGGAGCCTCGACGGTCCTAGGCTACGGGTGTTGCTTAAGCTACCAGTATTACGAAGAACCCAATTAACTATACTATATGGCATGCAATTCATATAATCAACTCAAATAGCTTAATAATGCTGATGAAATTTTGACAGCATCTCCCCTATTATATGACTATGCCCAGCTGTAAACATGCAAATAAGTACTTCCAATATACTTTATCATCAATACTCATATCTTTATCATCAATTATCCCTCTGGATCTCCAGTAACAACTCAATACATATATCTATATATCAAACTATATCCATACATAGCATAATATATATATTTATCCATAGCATAATTTATATGTAAAGTTATAGAAATGCAATCACATATACATATACATGCCACTCCTTAGATTATAGTACCATGGAACCTCTATACTGTACAAATATTTACATATACTTTTGAGACTAGAATTTTATATGTACAAGTATCAAAATTCTAAGGCGAGGATGGAAGGTACCAATGGAATTCGAGCCTCACAGCAGACCTGAAAATATAAAATACTAAAGGGGTGAGTATAAAAATACTTAGTGAATCTATATATATAAAAATGAAGTAGATGTACATAATACCATGGTTGCTCATATATGGCCTGTAGAATCATATAAGATAAAAAATAAAGGGTGAAAAAAATATGCATATAATATCATATAAGTATCCACTGTACGAGTCAACGCACATATGATATAACAGGATTGGGTCTAATGAAAAGTGCAATAGCATTGTCTATATAAGTACAATCGTGCATAATCCAGTAATCCAGTATGTGTAAAGGTGATCAGCCCTTACGGCTAGAGAATATGGCACCCCTCCCTAGCAAGGGTCCAATGAATACCTGTGTGCATACGGTCAATGGAATTACCCGCTACACCATCGAGGTAGTCCTGTTATAATACCATATGGGTGTGTCTCGATATAACTATCAATATAGCATAAATATAACTTATATAGCTATAGAACAATCATATATATATCCAAAATGAATAACAGAGTAAATTGGGGTCAAGTCAAAAAAATGGCCTGCGGTGACTAGTTGCGCTGCCACAACTGGCACTCGCCGTTACGGGTCCGTTTTGAGATTTTTGAGTAGTTTCTGGTTAACTATGTTACCAAAGAATTTAGGTGGACTATGAGGTACCATTTTAAAGCTTAGGACAAAACTAGAAGATTGGGCCAAGTGGTGGATCAATTGGCTTTCTGGATTTCATTTTAGAGAGAGACAAAGTTTAGGTCATTTTAGATTGTTTCGATGGGCTTATTTACGGGTCAAAATGCAATGTAGGTACTGTAAGTTAACAAATGTTGGTTTATCAATCCAAATGACATATCATATGATATATGATGCAAATCATGCATGATTATATATATAGACTCGCCTTTATAGAGAATGTCCATTTTATTTCCCCAAAATACCCTCAGGAGCCCTAGTTGGCCCACCGCTCGACACTCTGAGCTGGAGTATTCGATGGTTCACCTATTTCCACATATAATACTCTGGTAAGATGTAAAAACATCACAAAACACATTATTCACTTAAAAACACATCAAGCATACACATTATGCACTATAAACCATACTTTACACAATTTACCCTTTTTCCAATCCTTTATGCAATAATCACATTCTATCACCACATTTGACTTATATTTCACATATTCATCACTTAAAAACCAAATTAATAACTCATATTTACTTAACTCAATATTCCATATCAAACATACACCAATATTCAAGTTTAGCTTCCAAGTACTTATATCAATCATCTTTTACACATCTAAACTTATACATTTCCATTACTTACACTATTAAACCATATTCAAACATTCCCTTTCAAATTGCATCAACCTAACACATTAAACTTACAAACTCAACATGGTTTAACCTAAATGGAATTCATTCCATTCATCCATTTTTCAACACCGTTCAATTAAACAACATTTATATACATCAAATACATAACATTCATCCATCTAAACCTATTAAACATCAAAGCACCTAACCATTATTCATCATTATCACATTCGGACAAAATGAAAATCCTACCAAATGGATTTCTTTCCATCAATTAACCATTAATTCATCATATACATATTAAATACAACTCATTCCATCATTTAAACGTATAAAATATCAAACTACAAATCCATTAGTCAAGCTTCATCATTTCGGCCAACATGAAATTCCCTCCAAATGGATTTGTTTCCGTTAAATGACCACTAATTCATATCAAACACCTCAAATACAACTCATTTGAAACAAAATTCCATCAAAATAACATCACTGAATCATACATTTTCCTATTAGGGTTTCCTTTCCAACTTTTTGAATTCCTTCCAACCTAAACACTTTTTTGTCACCAATTAACATCAAAGAACATCTTAAGATCATAATTAAACCAAAAGAATCACAAAATCACTTACTTTTCCAACTGTTCTTCCAAAACTTCAAAGCTTTGATTTTTCACTTTTTCTTGTTTTTCCTTTGAATTTAAGGTAGATTTGTGTTTAGAATGATGGAATTAACAAGTTTGGATCAAAAAATGAAAGAAAACAACAAGCTTTAGCTATGGACAATGGTGGGCGAAACCTATAAGGAAGAAAGAGAAAAGTTTGAATGGTAAAGATGGTGATGAATGATGAAGGGGTGGCAAAAATATAACTCAAAATCACATGGTAGCATCCTATGCTTTGAGTTTACGATAGAAATGGTGAAACCTAGCTTACTAACCATCCATTTATTCATCTTTTTATCCAATGGATGGATTTAGATAAGCCTACAATGATACCATAGGCTTGCATACACTAAATAAGTCCATAATTCAAAGGAAAAGATTAAACTACCCCTAGTTCAAATGGAATCCCTATACGAGCAGCTTTGTCCGAAATTATTTTCTACCGACTTTAACTTTTCAACAATAATTCATTTAATCATAAAACTACTATTTTCATGTCCTAATATTCTTTTTTATCATCAAATATGATGTTAATTCCATTAAAAACTCGAGAGGTGTGAAATGACCATTTTGCCCCAGTTCATCAAAAACTCAAATTTACCCGATTTCTTCCTAACAACTTTTAAACCCCCTCTATCCATTCAAACATATCATATAACATGCATATCAGTCAAATTCATGCATTAACACATAAAAATTTACAAGTTTCAAGTCAAACAAAAATTCCCCCTAAGTTACCCTTTGTGGCTCAAGTTATAGGTTAAACTGAGGTGTTACATTCTACCCCCCTACAAATAAATTTATTTCCGAATTTACTTTAAGGCTATAGAGTGGAATAAAAACCTGCTATAGAGTGGAATAAAAACCTGACTCATGAAATAATTGGGGGTGCTTGTGTCTCATCTCAGCCTTACTCTCCCAGGTACACTCTTCTATAGTTCTACTACGCCACAATACTTTAATCATTGGAATACTCTTATTCCAAAGTTGTCTAATATGATGATCCATAATTTGTACTAGGACTTCCTCAAATGATAGTGCTTCATCAATTTCAATCTCCTGGGGTTGAAGTACATGGGACGGATCTGAAATATATGTTCGTAGCATAGAAATGTGAAACACTGGATGTATGTGACCTATATTAGGCGGAAGAGCTAGTATGTATGAAACATTTCCAATCCAATCCAAAATCTCAAAGGGTCCAATGTAACTTGGTGACAACATGCCCTTTTTCCCAAATCTCATCACTCCTTTCATAGCAGAGATCTTCAGAAATACATGGTCACCCACTGCAAATTGTACCTCTTTTCTTTTTGGATCCACGTAGCTTTTCTGTCTACTGAAAGTAGTCCTTATTCTTTCTTGTATGATAGGGATTCTCTCCATTGTTTCTATGATCAGATCTAGCCCCTCTAACTGCTTTTCACCTGGTTCCACCCAACATATAGGTGATCTGCATTTTCTGCTATACAAAGCTTCATATGGTGCCATCCTAATGGTAGAATGGTAGCTATTATTGTAGGCAAATTCTATCAGTGGTAGGAAGAGATCCCAATTGTCTCTTAAGTCCAACACACACAATCTCAACATATCCTCCAATGTCTGTATAGTCCTTTCTGACTGTCCATTTGTTTGAGGATGGAATGTTGTGCTGAAATGCAATGTAGTACCCAATGCCTCCTGGAATTTCTGCCAAAACCTGGAGGTGAACTGAGTACCTTTATCAGATATAATCACTGATGGTACACCATGCAACCGTACAATTTTATCGACATAAAGTTGTGCATACTGTGCAGCTGTATAGGTTGTTTTTACCTCTAAGAAATGAGCTGACTTAGTCAACCTATCCACAATCACCCACACTGAATCATACCCCTTCTATAATTTGGGTAAACCCACCACATAATCCATTGTTACTTGTTCCCATTTCCACTCTGGTAGCTGGATCTCTTGAAGCAACCCTGAAGGTCAATGGAGGTTAAAAGGGGATGTATGTGTTATAGGAAGTGCAATTTTTATGTTTTACAGATAGCTTAAGTCAGAGTTATAAAGGAAACTCTGTCAGTTTTTCTGTGAGAATAATATGATGTTTTAAAAAAAAATTATCACCTAAAATGTATCACAGGTTAAGTAATGATTGTAAAAGTTAAGTTAAAGTAAAAGTATGAGTTTTTTGAGGTACTGGTCGCCTTGGCATTACCCGTACCCTAGGACTGTCATGGTCTAAAATTGGGCCGTGACAGATTTGGTATCAGAGCTAAAGGTTTAGTAAACCTGTGATGTTATATGTCAGTAATAGAGTATATACCAAGGAACATAGGAGTTTGTGTATCGTCTAAGTTAGATGTTATCCTTG